>JAJPUD010002573.1:34793-58383 GCA_023553655.1 Myrmecobius fasciatus
TTTTTTTTTAATTAAAGCTTTTCATTTGCAAAATATATGAATGGTAATTTTTCAACATTGGCCCTTGCAAAGCCTTCTGTTCCCAAATTTTGCTTTCCTTCTCCCCACCCCTCCCCTAAATGTCAGGTAGCCCAATACATGTTCAATATGTTAAAATTTTTGTTAAATCCAATATATATATATATATATATACTTATATAGTTATCTTGCTGCATAAGAAAAATTGGCTCAAGAAGGAAAAAAACCTGAAAAAGAAAACAAAATGCAAACATATAACAACAGAAAGAGTAAAAATTCTATGTTGGGGGTTCACACTCAGTTCCCACAAACCACTCTCTGGGTATAGATGGCTCTCTTTTCATCAGTGAACAATTGGAACCGGTTTGAAACACGTCACTGTTGAAAAGAACCATGTCCATCAGGATTGATCATCATATAGTCTTGTTGCTGCTGCGTATATTTATCTCCTGATTCTGCTGATTTCACTCAGCATCAGTTCATGCAAATCTCTCCAGGCCTCTCTGAAATCATCCTGCTGGTCGTTTCTTACAGAGCAATAATATTCCATGACATTTATATACCATAGTTTATTCAGCCATTCTCCAACTGATGGGCATCCATCAGTTTCCAGTTTCTTGCCACTACGAAAAGGACTGCCACAAACATTTTTGCGCATGTGGATTCCTTTCCCTCCTTTAAGATCTCTTTGGGATATAGGCCCAATAGAAACACTGCTGGGTCAAAGGGAATGCACAGTTTGATAACTTTTTTGAGCATAGTTCCAAATTGTTCTCCAGAATGGTTGGATCCATTCACCGTTCCACCACCAATGTATCAGTATCCCAGTTTTCCCACATCTATTCCAACATTAATCATGATCTTTTCCTGTCATCTTTGCTAATCTGAGAGGTGTGTAGTGGTGTCTCAGAGTTTTCTTAACTTGCATTTCTCTGATCAATATTGATTTGAAGCACCTTTTTATATGACTAGAAATAGGTTTAGTTCCTTCATCTGAAAATTGTCTGTTCATATCCTTTAACCACTTATCAATTGAAGAATGGCTTAAATTTTTATAAAGTTGAGTCAATTTTCTATATATTTTAGAAATGAGGCCTTTATCAGAACCCTTAAATGTAAAGATGATTTCCCAATTTATTGTTTCCCTCCTAATCTTGTCTGGATTATTTTTGTTTGTACAAAACCTTTTTAACTTAATATAATCAAAATGATCTATCTGGTGTTCAATTATGAGTTCCAGTTCTTCTTTGGAAACAAATTCCTTCCCTCTCCACAGATCTGAGAGATAAACTATCCTATGTTCTTCTAATTTGTTTATAACATCACTCTTTATATCTAAATCATGAAACCATTTAGATCTTATCTTGGTATGTGGTGATAGGTTTAAGTCGAACCCTTATTTCTTCTATACTGGTTTCCAATTTTCCCAGAAGTTTTTGTCAAATAGTGAATACTTATTCCAAAAGCTGGGGTCTGGGTTTATAGAATACTAAATTGCTATAGTTATTGCCTATTTTGTCCTGTGATCCTATCCTATGCCACTGATCGAATACTCTATTTCTTAGCCAGTACCAAATGGTTTTGATGATCGCTGCTTTATAATATAGTTTTAGATCTGGCATGGCTAGGCCACCTTCATCAGCATTTTTTTTTCGTTAATTCCCTTGAAATTATTGATTTTTTGTTCTTCCAGATGAACTTTGCTACTATTTTTTTCTAGATCTGTAAAATAATTTATTAGGAGTTTGATGGGTATGGTATTACATAAGTAGAATTAATTTAGGTAGTATTGTCATTTTTATTTTATTTCCTCAGCCTACGCATGAGTGCTTGACATTTTTCCAACTGATCAGGTCTGACTATTTGTGTAGATAGTGTTTTGTAGTTGAGTTCATATAGTTCCTGACTTTCCTTTGGCAGATAGATTCACAAATATTTTATACTATTGACAGTTATTTTGAATGAAATTTCTTTTTGCATCTCTTACTGCTGAACTTTGTTGGTAATATATAAAAATGCTGATGACTTATGTGGATTTATTTTCTATCCTGCAACTTTGCTAAATGTATGAATTGTTTCTAGTAGTTTTTTTAGTTGAGTCTTTAGCGTTCTCTAAGTATACCATAATATCATCTGCAAAGAGTGATAATTTGGTTTACTCATGACTTACTCTAATTCTTTTAATCTCTTTTTCTTCTCTTATTGTCAAAGCTAACATTTCTAATACAATATTAAATAGTACTGGTGACAGTGGGCATCCTTGTTTCACTCCTGATCTTATTGGAAATGGTGCTAGTTTGTCCCCATTACATATGATGCTTGCAGATGGTTTTGAATAGATACTACTGATCATTGTAAGGACAAGTCCATTTACTCCTATTCTTTTTAGTGTTTTTAATAGCAATGGGTGTTGGATTTTATCAAATGGTTTTTCTGTATCTATTGAGATAATCATATGATTTTTGTTAATTGGGTTATTGATATGGTTGATTATGCTGATAGTTTTCCTAATATTGAACCAACCCTGCATTCCTGGTATAAATCCTACTTGGTCGTAGTGTATTATCCTGGGGATGACTTTCTGTAATCTTGTTGCTGAATTGGTCTATAATTTTCTTTCTCTATTTTCACCTTACCTGGTTTAGCTATCAGCATCATATCTGTGTCATAAAAGGAATTTGGTAGGACTCATTCTTTCCTTATTTTTTCAAATAATTTATATAGTATTAGAATTAATTCTTCTGGCCCTGGAGATTTTTTCTTAGGAAGTTGATTAATAGCTTGTATGTATCACTATGCTTTAGATATGTTTCTTGTAAACAACATATTGTAGAATATCTGGCTTTTAATCTAATCTGCTATCCACTTCCATTTTATGGAAGAGTTCATCCCATTCACATTCACAGTTAACATAACTTAATTTTGTATTTCCTGCCATCTTATTTACCCAAAGTTATGTTTTTCTTTTTTCCTTTTCCCCTTCCTCCCCAGTATTTTGCTTTTGATGACCATCTCCCTCAAACAGTCCATCTCCTTCAGAGCCTCTCCCCCTTTTTTATACCTTTCTTTTTCCCCTTTCCCTTCCACTTCCCTATTAAGGTGAGACAAGTTTCTCTTTGAAACCAAATATGTCTGATATCCTCTTAGAGCCAATTCTCTTGAGAGTAAGATTCACACAGTGCTCATCCTACTCCCTTCTTTCCTTCAATTATAATAGTTTTTTCTTTGCCTCTTTGTGAGATGTAATTTCCCTTATTTTACCTTCTTTTTCCAGTATTATCTCCTTTCCACCTTTAGTTTCTTTTTCATATATCAAAATAAAATCAAATTATACCTGCATTCTCTAAATATACCTATAATAGAAATATAGTCCTCAAAAGTTCTTTCCTTTTTACCTTTTTATGCTTTTCTTGAGTTCTGTATTTGGAGGTCAAATTTTTTCTTTAAATCTGATCTTTTTATTAGAAAAATGTGAAATTCACCAATATCATTTAATGTCCATCTTCTTCCCTGAAAGATAATGCTCATTTTAATTTGATAGTTTATTCTTGACTATAATCCAAGTTCTTTTGTCTTTGGGGAATATCAAATGCCAGGCCTTTACTGTGGAAGCTGCTAGATCCTGGGTAATCCTAATTGTGGCTCCTAAGTATTTAAATTGTTTCTTGCTGGCTGCTTGCAATATGTTTTCCTTGGTGCGATAGTTCTGAAATTTAGCCACAATATTCCTTGGGGACTTCATTTTGGGGTCTTATTCAGAAGGTGATCAGTGAATTCTTTTGATGGCTATTTTACCTCCTGATTCTAATTAGGGCAGTTTTCTTTTATGATTTTCTATAAAATAGTTTCTAGGTTCTTTTTTTCATCATGGCTTTCAGGAAACCCAATAATCCTTAGATTGTCTCTCCTAGATTTATTTTCCAGGTGAGTAGTTTTTCCTAGGAAATATTTCATATTTTCTTCTTTTTTTCATTTTTTTGTTTTTGTTTGATTCTTGAAGTTTTATTGTCATTCACTTCCATTTGTTCAATTATCATTTTTAGTATATTATTTGCTTTAGTTACTTTTTTAAAGCTCCTTTCATAATTGGCTAATTGAATTTTTTTTGATCATTGCATTCTTTTTCCATTGTTTCCATTCCTTCTTGCAATGATCTCATTTCATTTCCCCACTTTATTTCTAACTCACTTTTAAGATTCTTTATGCAATCTTCCAGGAAAGCCTTGTGAAATGGGGACCAGCTCATGTCTTTCTTTGTGGCTTCCTCTGGAGTTTCTTTACCTTTAGGAACCTCAGGATCTGAGGTCTGTTCTTCTCTCTCTCTCTCTCTCTCCATAAAAGCTGTATATGGTGAGAGTTATTTTTTGTTTTTTATTCATTTTTAAGGCTTGAGGTCTGTTCAAAGCAAAGTAGGGACAGATGTTTTAATTTGCCTTGGGGCAGTTCTGTTGATTGATTTCTGATGCTAGGTAATGGCGGCTAGGTCCAGCATTCTTCCTGGGCTCAGTGGTTTGTAATTTGTCTTTTGCAAAAGGCAAATCTGCCAAACCACCTGCTTACAACCAGAACAGAGAAGGCTAAGAGGCTCACAGAAGATTCCCAGGTGCTTGGAAATGGCAATGCTCTGACTCCCTGCCCTAGTTCCTAGCTCTAGTCTCCTTGTGCTGTGGTCTGGGGTCAGCAGACTGTCATCCTGCCCATTTGAAACAGACTTGTTCTGAAGTTTTTCCAAGGTAACTTCTTCTAGAAGTGTGTTGTACTACAAGTATTTGTGGGTTCTTTGACTCCAGAACCAGTTTAGAGGCTTAATTTGCTGTTGGTTTGAGAGAAGGTCATAGGAGATCACAGAGAGTTGTATCTGCTCTCTACCATCTTGGCTCCCCTCCCCCCAAAGCTGGTATTTAAAGAATCAAATTTGGACTTGATGTAAAAAAAAAGAAAATTCCTTATGATAAAAACTATCTGAAAGGAAGTATAATGGGCTGATTTAAAGTTAACAAGTTTCCTGCTTCTGGAGTTTTTAAAAGCTGATTGATCCCTTATCAGGCAGGATGAGGAAAGAGTTCTTGTTCAGTCATGAGTTGGGTTAGCTGGCCTCTCATGTCCCTTTAATTTCTGAGATTTTGGATTTCTGTTATTTGCTAATGATCACATAATTATTAAGGATGGGAACCAAATTTTGAATTGAGGTCACATAATTCAATAAAGCATTGGTTCTTGAATCAGGTGCAGTTTAAATCTGAGACCCTGAGTTCAAATCTAGCTTCAGACACTTCCTAGCCATGTGACTCTGGACAAGTCACTTAACTCTATTTGCCTCAGTTCCTCATCTGTAAAATGATCTAGAAAAGGAAATGGCAAACCATTCCAGTATCTTTGCCAAGAAATTCACATGGATGATATGGTCCATAGGGTCAGAAAGAGTCACATACAATTGAACAAAACAACAGCAACACTTTTTCATACATCAACAAGGCCCAAGAATATAATATCAAGAGCTTTTCAAAGTTAACAAAGCAAGTTAGTGACAAAATTGACACTTGAATGCATGTCCTCTAACTCCAAGGCGTGTGTCTTTTTTATGTAATCATGTTGACCTTTATGGCCATATTCCTAAAACTAACCAAAAAACCTATTTACTCAGAAAACTGATGTATGAAAGCGATTTATAATGATTTGATTATATTCCAAACACATTATTCTCACACAAAACCTCCAAAACTGAGATCAATTAGCTGAAAAGAAAATAGATCAGTTTTTTTTTTATGCAAACAAAAAATCGTTTCATAACATCTGTCCTACATCATGTTTTATCTTTAACTATAGTGGCCTCCTACCACAAATTCCAAGCATCATTGTGTTTTTAGCTTTTTGTTGTGGTTGTTAAGATTTTTTTTAAACCTCTTTAACTTCTCTGCAACCTTCTAAATTTACTATTTTTATGTCATTATCATTCAACATGTTTCCCACATTTGAAATTTGGTGTTTTCCTTGATTTTGTATCTCCCTCATCTCTAATAAAAAAACAAAAACAAAAATAAAAACTTTCTTTTCTACCTCTGCAGGAGGGTATACACATTTACATAATACCTGATATAGGTCAGACACTATGCTTTACAAACATTATTTTTTATATTTCCCATCTTTCCTTTTTTCTCTGTTCTATATCATCACCATAATTATTGCCCATCTATTTTATTGCAATATGTTTCTACAAATTTACTTCTTCCTCCTCAATTCTATCCTTTATATTTTCTTTATTCTTATATCCTTATTCTTTATTCCTTATGGTTCTTTCACTTCTCTTTTATGGTCTCCCTGTTTCCTGCAAAATAAAGTCAAATTTCCATACCTGGTGTTCAAAAGCCTTCTGCAATCTACTACATTCCTAATTTTTCAGCCTTTCCTCATTCTGTTCCTTACTCTCATGTTAATCTTTTCTCCAGTCCAGGTCTAAGCCTTTCTGGCTCTTTTTCTTTGACCATACAATTTCCTATGTGTTTCAATAGTTCTTTTGTCTATTGATTTCCTGTGCATCCATTGAAACCTATCTTTACTGCCACATTTCTCTCAAGACGTTGTCTTCATTCTATCAGTCAGTAAAGAATTTTCTACTCTCAAAATTCATGTAGCACTTTCTTTGCCCTTTTGTCATATATTTATCAAGTATTATTTTTTCCTGTAGTTATTATGGTAGTATTGATTTTTTAGTCTCTGTGTGTATGTATATGTGTGTATATATGTGTATATGTTTATATATACATATATAAAATATACATATATATGAATATGTGCATATATAATATCCAAATATCTATACCTAGATCTAATCTATAACTATCTGGCTATATGTATATGTGTTTCTATATATGCTGATGTTTCAGAAAACAAATATATATATATATATGTTTATATATACATACAGGTGCATATGTGTGTATTTTTCTGCCATTATCTCCTTCTTTACCCTGTCTTACACAAAGAGGTTCCCTATCCTTATCAAGGCAAGCCCCACTTCCCAAAGAAACAATTATATTCCATCCTATTTCTTCTTCTTCTTTTTTGCTGAGGCAATTGGGGTTAAGTGACCTACCTAGGGTCACACAGCTAGGAAGTGTGAAGTATCTGAGAGCAGATTTGAACCCAGGTCCTCCTGACTTCAGGGCTGGTGCTCTATCCACTGTGCCACCTAGCTGTCTCTATCCTATTTCTTCTAATAGATTGTCCCCTTTATCATCCCTTCTCTATCACTTATCTTCCATGTCACTCTATCTATTGCTTCCTTTTCTAATATTTCTCATATCTCTTCTAGTCTCAAAAAATGACCCCTCACTTGATGCTTCTGCACCACTAATATTCTAAAGCTCTTTTGCCTTTTATAGCTAAATTCTTGGAGAAAGCTAGCTACATAAGGTACCTGCACTTCCTCTCTTCTCACTTTATTATCCCCTTCAAAATCCAGCTTCAACCCTCATCATTCCACCAAAAGTGGTCTTTCCAAAGTTATCATTGATTTCTTATATGTGAAATCCAATAACCTTTTCTCAAACCTCCTTCTCCTTGACATGGACCAACAGCTCTTGACCCTGTAGATTATACTTCTCTCCTTAATACATTCATCTCTCAAGGTTATAGTACTCAAGATACTACTCACACCTGCTTCTCTTTTTACCTGATAGACTAGACCTTCTCAGTCTGTTTTGTTGGATTCTCATCCAGGTGATACCTTTAAACATAGATATCTAAGAGGGCTTTGTCCTAAGCCTTCTTAACTTTTTTTTTTTTAACTATACTATTTAAGTTGATCTTGTCAGCTTCCATGTAATTATCATCTCTGTGCTGATGGTCTCAAGAGTACTTGTCCTAACCTTTTTACCAACATTAAGTTTTATGTCTTTAACTGCCTTTCTGACATCTCCAACTGGATGTCCTGTAGATATTTTAACTCAATTTTAACTTAATCTGAAACAAAATTTGTCTTTCTCTCACTACAAATCCTCTCTTACTGTAGAAGGTACATTTTTTCCTTCCAATCCTTAGTTTTACAGTCTAGATGTCATCTAAAATTCCTTGCTATTTCTCATCCACCATATTTAATCCAAAAATTATTACTTACTGATTTAACTTTTGTAATTTCTCTCAAAAATACTTCTATTATTAGTTCTAAAGCTAGCACCTCCTTCCTAAATCAGGTCAGATGATGTGGCATTTGTAGGGCAGTGAACATTTAACAAAGGATGAGGTTGTCCACACATAGCAAGAATATATAATAAAAATATACAGCTTTTAGCTTCTTTAAACACAACCCTCCTTGTCTTCATATGGAAATGGAGCTTATCTTAGGATATAGTGACTCACATATTCACTCACCAATTCTGAGAAACCCAGCACTCACATGTCTTGAACTTTTTATTGGCTGTAGGTCAGGAAGAAATGTCTGAGAAGGTAGGGCCAATCAGGTTTCATGAGAGAAAGAAGCCTCACCAAAGAAGTCACTTAGAGAAACTGAGGCTGAAGAAGTTATTCCAGGGTTGGGGGGAGGGTCTATCAGACAACTATTCTACATCAATGACTCCCTTCTCTCCTTTGACATGGTCATCATCCTGCTTTAGGTCCTTATCAACTCATATTTGGAATACTGAAAAAGTCTGGGAGTGGGTCTATCTCCCTTGTCTCTTTCTATTCCAATTTACCCACCATTCAGCCATCAAAGTTAATTTCTTGAATTGCAGATGTGACACAGAACTCTGTCCACTTCTCACTTTTTAATAAATTTCATTGGCTCCCTATCACTTCTAGCATCAAATGAAAAATCTTGCATTTGGTGTTCCGAGCTCCTCAAAATCTAGTTCATCTTTTTTTCCCCAGTCTTCTTATTCTTCACTCCCTACCATGTACCCTTGAATTCAGTGAAACTGAATTCTAATATTCTACAAACAAGACACTCTATCTCTTGGCTCTGGCCATTTTCTCAAGTTGTCTTTCTTGCCTAGAATATTCTCTCTTCTTATCTTTACTTTTTATCTTTCCTGGATTTCTTCAAATCCCAGCTAAAATTTCACTTCCAATCCCTTTTAATTCTAGTGACTTCCCTCTTTAAATCATTCCTATTTAACATATATAGCTTGTTGTACATAATTGTTTGATTGCTATTTCCCACATTAACTCCTTGTTGCAGAGATCATATTTTGCCTTTTTTTTTTTTTGGTATTCCTAGTGTTTATCATAGTGCCTTACACATAGTAGGCCCTCATTATTAAATGATTATTAACCAACAGTAGAAAAAGAATGACCTACATTGCATTTGGGAAATTATACATTGCTTTGACTTTCCCAATCTTTCTGTGAAGCAAAAATCCATATTTTTGATATGAGCATCTTTCCAGTGATAGTACCTAGAAACAAATCATGGAACACATCTTGAAAGTATCAAAACTGTGGATCACCCCAAGACTGAGATATATCTGTTAATTGTAAATAAGTGCATAACATAAAACTACTTGTATCCACTAAGTGGAATAAAATACATAAAGAAAAATATTTTTGATAAGAGAAGATAGGCAAATGAGGGATTACAAATGAGAGGCTGAATGCTACAAATCTTAAACTATGGCCTACACAATGGTCAATCATAATTCTAAAGGACTCAAGATGAAACATGCTATCTGCCTCCAGATAAAGACTAAATGTTCTCAGAGTAGAAATTATTTTCTTCTCTATCTCTGTCTCTGTCTCTTGTCTTTGTTTCTGTCTCTGTCTCTCACTCTCATATTGTTTCATTTGACTAATAGCAAACTAGGTGGTAGAGTGGATAGAAGGAGCCCTGGAACTAGGAGGACCTGAATTTAAATATGACTTCAAACACTTACTAATTGTGTGACCCTAAGTCACTTAATCCTTTTACTCATCTGTAAATCCAGTTACTAATCTGTAAAATGAGCTGAAGAAGGAAATGGCAAATCACTTTAGTATCTGTGGCAAGAAAACCCCTAATGGGGTCACTGAGAATGAGACAAGATTAAAATGAGTCCACAACAAAACAACAACAAACAATAAAAGCCATAGAGTCATCAGAAATCCATGACAACTGATGCTTCTGTGCCAAAGGCTCATCTGTAGGAGAAATGGACTGGGAAGTAAAAGTAAATTATCAGCAAAAATGTATTAAAACAGAAGGTTTTAAAGCCATTCTAGAAACTTCATTGAGTGAAAGCAGCTGGAGCCAGTTGGACAGATAGGTTATCATTGTATACAATTGTAAGCTACTGTATAAGACTTTTCATCAAGGGCCTTTCTGAGTCATGCAAATGAGATTAGAAATCATCAGCTTTGTTGCCCTTAATTATTAAAACTACTGAAGTCTACAAGTTGTCATCAAGTAACTTATGACTAACAAAAGGCCAGATGAAGAGGAGTTTAAGGCTGTTCTAGAAGAACCAAACACAAGGAGGAGATCTGGGAAAATAAACAAACACAGTTTGTAATCCCTTAGTAAGTTCTAATATCCTTTCATAGAAATTTCCCTTAAGATGAAGCCCCCATTTACTAGACTCTGGCTTGTAAATTAATTTAAAGTTTAGAAAATGTGTCTCTATAGAAAAAGATGCAATACATCATTTTTGTTTCAGAAAAAAACATTTCAATTTTAAAAGAAAGTCAAAAATAACTAAAAATTAAATTTTGACAGCATCAGCAATAATTACTTATGTATTCATTAACTCAAATCTCAATAAAAATACTAAAATTCAAAACTAAATAAGCAAGCAAAATTTTCCTGTAGCTTCTTATTTACATTTGCCATTAAAGAAAACAAAGTCCCAGCCAGACATTTTAACTGTCTGACCATCTGGTGCATTGATAACAGTATCTAATAAGTCTGATGCAGATTTTGCTACAACTTCTTTGCTTTTGGGGGCTGGAATGGGGAAGGTGCTTTGAAATTCCCTTTGGAGACAATCAAGGTGTATCCAGGTTGCATGGAGGGGATCAATAAGGAGAATTCAGTTCAGAGAATCAATTTTAAGGAAAAAGAGTGATTAAATAGGTTTAGCAACAGGCTAGAAAGCGATGACAGAAGGACCACATTCTCTGTTGGCTCTAACATACACCTGGATAAAGCTACTGTTTCTCTCCGTTAAGTATTATCACTTCCAAATTTTTTAATTAAAACAGTTTAGTGAAAAATATTCTTTAAAAAAAGTTATTCATAAGGTGCTCCAAATCACTGTTGATCAGAGAAATGCAAATCAAGACAACCCTGAGGTACCACTTCACACCTGTCAGATTGGCTAAAATGACAGGAAAAGTTAATGATGAATGTTGGAGGGGTTGTGGGAGGGCTGGGACACTGATGCATTGTTGGTGGAGCTGTGAACGGATACAGCCATTCTGGAGAACAATTTGGAGCTATGCTCAAAAAGTTATCAAACTGTGCATACCCTTTGACCCAGCGGCATTTCTATTGGGCTTATATCCCAAAGAAATCATAAAGAAAGGAAAAGGCCCCACATGTGCAAGAATGTTTGTGGCAGCCCTTTTTGTAGTGGCTAGAAACTGGAAATTGAATAGATGCCCTTCAATTGGAGAATGGCTGAATAAATTATGGTATATGAAAATTATGGAATATTATTGTTCTGTAAGAAATGACCAGCAAGATAATTTCAGAGAGGCCTGGAGAGACTTACATGAACTGATGCTGAGTGAAATGAGCAGAACCAGAAGATCATTATACATGGCAACAACAGTACTATATGACAATTAATTCTGATGGACATGGCTCTCTTCAACAATGATATGTTTCAAACCACCTCCAATTGTTCACTGAAGAAAGCCATATACACCCAGAGAGAGGGATGCGAAATGTGGACCACAACATAACATTCTCATACTCCTTGATTGATGTTTGCTTACATTGTGTTTCCTTTATCTGATATATCGTTTGTGTAGATAAGATTTTTCTTGCACAACAATGATAAGTTTGGAAATATGTATACATATATTCGATTTGCCAATATTTTAACATAATTAACATGTAGTGGATATCCTGCCATCTAGGGAAGGGGTGGGGAAGTTGGGGGGAAAAATTTGTAACGGAAAGCTATGTAAGGGTTATTGTTGAAGAATTACCCACACATATGTTATGCAAATAAAATAAAATTTAAAAAAAAAAAAAGTTATTCATATGTAGAATTACCTGCAATCCATCAGATAGCCCATACATGTACATTGTTCTTTCGTTCATAGATTTTCCTACTTTTAAAGCGCTTTACTTTTATTTTTCCATTTCCAGATCCACCATTGTAAGGCTTTTATCACCTCATGCTTGGGTTGCTGTAATAGCACCATGTCTGGATTCTCTGTCTCTTTTCTTTCCCTATAAATTTAAATTTCAGAGTACAAAGTTTCAGTTGGAAAGTTGGTCCAATGCATTACATTGTTGGTGGAGTTATGAAATGATCCATGCACTCTGGAGAGCAATTTGAAACCATGCCCAAAGGGCTAAAATCAATGCATACCTTTTGTTCTAGCAGTCTCACTACTGGGTTTGTATCCCAAAGACATCATAAAAGGGAAAAGAACTCACATGTGCAAAAATGTTTGGAGCAGCCAAACATTTGTTTGTAGTGTCAAGGAACTAGAAATTGAGTGGATGCTCTTTGGTTGGGGAAAGACTGAAAAAAGTTATGTAATGGAATATTATTGTTCCATAAGAAATGGTGAGCAGGCTAGTTTCAGAAAAACCTGGAAAAATTTACATGAACTGAGACTGAGTGAAGTGAGCAGAACCTGGAAAATATTGTACACAATAACAACAAAATTATTTCATAATCAACTGTGATGGACTTGGTTCTTCTTAGCAATGTGGTAAGTCAAGGCAATTCCAATAGAGTTGGGATGGAAAATGCCATCCACAGCTGGAAAGAGAGATATGAAGACAGAACATGGATCAAAGCATAATATTTTGACTTTTTGCTTGTTTGTTTTTTGTTTCTCAAGATTTTTTTTTTCTTTTGCTCTAGGTTTTTTTTTCAATGACATGACAAACACAAAAATATGTTTAAAAGAATTTCTCATATTTAACTTGTATCAGGTTAAATTTCAGGATACTTGCTGTTTGGGGAAGGGAGGAGGTAAGGGGAAAAAGAAGAAAAATTTGGAACACAAAGAATTACAAAAATGAATTTTGAAAACAATCTTTACATGTATTTGGAAAATATAATACTATTGAAAATTTTAAAAAAGAGAAAAGTTGGTTCAAAAGCTTTCTAGATTCAACTTGAATTTGAGAAAGGGTGCTTACTTTAACATATATGATAATGAGTCCTGCAGTCTCTGCTTAGAGACCTTAGAGAAGAGCTATCCAGCAGCTCCTGGGGCAATATATTTCATAATTGGATAGCTCTCATTGCTAGAAAGTTTACTCAAAGCCAAATATTGTAACTATTTATGACTTGCATCATATAATTTCTACTATCTTATGATTATTGAGTTTCTTGATTAGATTGAAAACTCTTTGGGGTCAGTTATTTTCTTCTATGCAGTCAAGTAGAACAAATCTAATTCCTCTTGTATCTAACATGTAGATTAATATGTAGATTATTGAAAAGCCTGACCTGATGCATTAAAAACAGGGACTAAAAGAGAATGAAATGCTTGAAAGGCTCTCAAACTTCTCAATTTCAGAGAGATATAACTCTGCCAAAAAAGAAGAAAGAAGAAAAAAAAAAAAAACACACACACACATATAACTGAAGCAATACCTCACAGCTAAAATGGTACCAGAAATAGATACAAGTAATCACTGAGAAAACAATTTAAAGCACTTGCTAGAGGTTTAGCCTCATGATTCAGCTCAAGCAGAAGAAAATTCAATATCGTTCAATGAAGTAAATAAAATATTGTGGAAAATATAGTTCCACAGTAAGATAAGAGCAGGTGATGGTGCGAAGACCTGGTTCAACAAATCTGGTTTTACAGATGGATTCAGCTATGACTTCCTTTAGTTGCTACTGTCTGTATATAGCTAGACTCAGTAAATTCAGGTATTTCCTGAGATAACCTATTCCTAGGTTGGAAAAGAAGGTATTTCTAAGGCCTAGTATTAAAACAAACACAAACTGTAGGTTCAAATAAATATGAAGTGAACCTGTCTGTTGGCCTTGTCAACAGATGCATAGTATTCAATAACCTTAGGGATAAGGTTATGAGCAGAGGAGCCCAAAATAAGATATACAAAAATGTCCCCTTAAGTACCTCTCCACCATCAATCAATTATACCTTAAATTCATAAGAGAATGTGTGTTTACTTTCATAATTTGAGGAAAAGAATGGACCTTGGGGAGACCTTGTTGCCAGTGGATATAGGGTTGGACTTGCAATCAAGACAACCTAGATTTGAATTAGATTTTAAATATATACTAATTTTGTGATCCTAGACAAGTTATTAACCTCTTTCAGTCTCAGTTTGCTTGTCTTTAAATTAAAAAGGTAAGACTATAACACAATTCTTTCTAGTTCTAAAATATGATTTTTTGGGTCTTAGAAGTCACTTAGTCTAAGAGCACTTACTTGCACTTGAATAAGAATCCCACTTATTGCATTATTAACAAATGGCCATTCATCCTTTGAAGACCTTTAGTTCTGATAGAGTTGCTTAGAGCAATATATACTCTACACAGATAACTACAACAACATATGATCAATGCCAAAGAAAGATATGAGTAATGTATTCTGTAAAGGATAAAAGTTCATTACTGATTAGGGGATGAAGAACCCTGCTTAAAAGAAATAACACTGGACTACAATTTAAAATAAAGGTTAAGAATTCAAAAGGTAGATACCGTGGTAGATTCCATTAAGTCCATTGAAATGGACAGGTGAAAACATTCAGAGAGGATGAATTGACTTGGGTATAGGGAAGTAGTATGAAATTAAGCCAGAAAGTTAATGAGTTTACAGATAATTAATAAAGGATCTTTATGGAAGTAGAGAAGTTCAGATTTGAAAAGGACCTCAGAAGACTTGTAGTCCAATTTGCAACTGAATCAGAATCTCCTGCAAAATAATTCTTAAAAGTGGGCCTCTAGCCTTTAATTAGAAATTGAAAGTAGGGAATGGGGCATTACTTTGTTTTTAATATAAGAATGAATTCATTTTAAATAGAGACATATATTTAATTAGAAATTAGATGTGTTGAATGGAAACCTTTTAATACTTATATAGACATATTACACTAGCCAAAAGTGATTCCCAATAACAACCAATTCTATATATCATGAAATTGGCAAATATATGACAATAAACAAACATTAAAATATTTTAGGGGGGCAGCTAGGTGGTGGAGTGGATAGAGTACCAGCTTTGAAGTCAGGAGGACCTGAGTTCAAATCTGGTCTCAGACACTTAATACTTCCTGACTGTGTGACCCTGGGCAAGTCACTTAACCCCAATTGCCTCAGCAAATATATATATATATATATATATATATATATATATTTTAGGTAAGATTTAGGGGGGAAACTATATTCTAATTGATAACTTTATCATAGTTTTTAATCCTTTGTTTCATATGAAAAAAAATGTATTCTTCAAGTATTCATTATGTAGGATCATTCTTTTGCTTTTCAAATTCTTGAAGAATTTTTTCAAATTCTTTCATGTTCCTATTTTTTGAATGATGAGGCAATCTGCTCATCATTGCATGGAGTTCCTCAAATTTTCTTAGGACTGCTTAGACATTAACACTTCTTTGTATTCTGGAAACAGGTCTTTGAAGACAATTTTACAACATTATCATTCATCACCCAACTAAATCACAGGGTCCTTTACTATTTAATCTGCAGCCATTATCAGATTAGGAATGTGTCCAGATGAGATGGATCCACTAAGCAGTTTAAACTTTGTTTTTGTTGCTCTAAACTCTGAAATTAACTTCTGAGTTTGTTTTTCTCTCATCACTGGTGGATATTTCATACATTATCTTTTAGATGGAATAAAGGTGGAATAAAGTTTATTCCTTATTGCTCCATATGCTTTTCTGTCTTTGATACTTAATGCCGTCATAATTTTAAACTATAGCATTAATGAAATAAGCAATCATTATGATGAAGAAAAGTTTCATTGCTGCTGTCTTCCTATGCAGCAAAATGATGTATTCACTTGTATATTAAATAAAGGGCAATAGCAGAGTCCATCCCATTGGTGTATTTACACAGAGTATAACCATAGATATAAACAAAATGAAGAAGGACAAATCAGTTCCAAACTACCAGACAACAAACTAGAGTCCAAATGGATGGTTTAATAATATTGTGTACATGACAGGAAGTAGAACCATAATGCTTGTAATTCAAATTAACCCAATAATGAGAAGTATAAAAGGAATTTTAGGGGTATTATAAAAGTAATCTTCAAACATGTTATCCAAGCAAGTTGTGCCAGTTCCATAGGACTGTGAATTTCCCATTGATATATTATTAATTGTTTTTTTTAATGTATATACACTGTGACATATAAGACCTGCTTATATAAGCAACTCCACAATGACAAGATTTCTTGTAGGGCTGCCCATGACTTCATGCAGCTTGTACTCTTTTACCTTCTAGCTCTAAGTTAGAACTGTATGTTTGTGTCTTCCCAAAGTACCAGGTCCATTGTGAAGGAGAAATGCTTCAGTTTCTTTCTGTGAATTGTACGTTTCACCCAACTCTCTATAGATCTTTATGTAAAGTGGGGTACTTCAATCTTTCTAATTAGACTGTTAGGGAACAGTCAACATCACTGACAATATAATCAACATCAGACACAAGCTTGTCCCATTCTAGGTCGTTTTCCTTTTGAAGTAGTTCTTCCAAGCCTCTGAGTTAAAGTTGGCTCTTCTGTGTCACTTGAATTTAAGTCAGAACCAAATGGTTGCTATAAAGGGAGAGATGGAGATGGCAAAGGATCTGTATTCACAAGCAATTAGTTCATTCTCTTGAAGAGTCTCATTGGGCCATCTTGATAGAAGGCATGTGCTGGAGCATCATCATAAACCTTGGCAGGATTCCTCTATCTTTTCTCAGGCACCATGCCATTTGATGACATTTTGATTATTATTCCTACTCGCAATGGGCAATTGTATGGTGGCTCCCAGCTGGTCAGGTAGTGTTGGAAATGGAGACCCACAATTCTATCACAGGCCTAGAGACTCCAGGGCATCACCTCTTGAGGCAGCCCATTAATTTCTTTCTAATGGCTCTAATTGTTAAGTAGTTTTATACTACTTAAAAACAGGTAGGTGGCAGAGTAGACAGAGCTTGGGACCTGGAGTTAAGAATATTTAACCTCAACTTTGACCTCAGACACTGTGATTTTGGACAAGTCTCTTAACATTGTTTTAATTATCTCTCTTGTAAAATGAGGATAAGAACACCTCTTTCCCAGGCTTGTAGTGAGAATAAAATAAGCTAATAATTGTAAAATTATTTGCAAACCTTAAGCTTCTATATAAATGCTAATTATTGCTATTAAAACCTAAATCCTGTGTTTGCTTTCTACCTATTGTTCCTAATCCTGCATTCTGGGGTCAGTGATGAAAAGTTTCAATGTGAAACTCCCTCACATACCTTAAAACAGTTATTTTATCTCTTCCCCCAAACTTTAAACCACATATGACCAATTCCATGACTTGATCTATATGGCATTTATTTCAAAGGTTTTCACTATCCTGTTTGTTCTTTTCAGTACTAACCCTAGTTTAGCAGTATGCATCTTAAAATGTAATTTCCAGAATTGAACACAGTACTTTAGATTTGATCTAACCAGAGCAGACTACAGAAGATTTATTAACTTCCCCTCACTACCCCCCAGACATACTTCTATTGATGAAGCCTAAAATCACTTTAGCCTTTTTTATCATTATCATATAATGCTGAATATTCTGTGGTCTTACATTCTTCTAAAACCTTCAGATTTTTTCAGATAAATGTCTTTCTTAAACATACCTTTCCCATCTTCTACTTGTAAAGCTGAATTTTTGAACCCAAGGGTAAGAGTTTATATTTAACCCCCATTAAGTTTCATTTTATTAGGTGAAATTAAAACATTTGGAAACTCAGTGCTCTAATCTGTCAAGGTTTTTTTGAATGCTGCTTGGAACATTTATTGTGCTCATTATCCTTCCCAGCTTTGTATGTAAATCTGACAGATGTGCCATTTATGTATTCCTTCAAATAATGTGCCTTTATCCAGTAATAGAAATGCTAAATAGCACAAGGTCAAAGACAAAGGCCTCCATTCTCCCTGATGGACTTATTTTCACATTGAGATCAACCCATTTGTATTATTTTAGTCTGATAAACTAACCCATCAGGGCACAAGTTTGAATTAAGAGTTGGAGAAAGTAACTGCCTTTGAGACATGTGGTAACCAAGCAAAGTAATGTTTATTTCCAAATTTACAGAGGCAGGTATTAATTAGCCCTTTTTTCTAAGCGAGCATATACATTTGAGAGCCTAGGCCAACAGCATCAATAGCCATGGGTCAGATTCATTATTACTTGGGCCATTTGGGAGGCTTATTAATACATAGGAGAAAATGTGGTGGCAATTAAAATCACTGTCCCAAGTGCTGAATGACTTATGCTTAAAATCTATGTATAAGAATAAGTTTTTGGACCCTTCAGGGAATAAATGAAAAATGTTACATTGCTATAATTTTCCCTTTTAATCCAATTTCCCCGTGATATAAGTATGGCTGACTGTGACTCCGGATGGTTGGGGTTAATGGGAAGGCAAATGAAGGGATTCTCTCCACACACACTATTTTGATGTTAGAGCATCTCTAGTTTGGCTTTGGACAGGGTATCTTTAAGAAAGAGCAAGAAGAATCAAGAAGGTAACATGGGAAATAAAAATACAGACAAACATATAATTTAACATATTTAGCATGTATTAGATTATCTGTCATCTAGGGGTGGGGGGTGGGGGGAAGGAGGGGAAAAGCTTGGAACAAAAAAAAAGTTTTTGTAAAGGTCAATGTAGAAAAATCACTCATATGTTTTGTAAATAAAAAAATTTTAATAAAAAAAGAATAAATAAATAAATAAATATATTTCTTTATACACAAAAAAAATAAAATAAAAATACAGACAAAAAAAGTAAAATTTGAAAAATGTAGAAGTGAATATCACAAGGTAATAGAGGGAGGCAATCTTGAGGAAGCTAGAAAGGAGTGATAAATGTATGTAAACAGGTTGAGTAAATGAGAGGCTTAGTCTGCTCAATGTCTGTTATTCAACTCTACATTTGGCCATTAACCATATTTGGAATTCACCTAACTGTAAACTATCTTGATCATCCTCCATTTTGTCCACAAACTTATCATGCTTTGTTTCTTTTCCATAATCTAGGGAAACAGTAATGTTAGCATTTGCATAATCTACCAGGATACCCTAATAAAAAAGGAGAAGACATAACTTCTTGATGAAACCAATTTATGATGAGGCCTTTCTTCTCTAGATAGTCATTAATCTTTTCTTAATTACAATGGACAACAACCAGAAAATTGCTTTCCTTGTCACACACACGCACACACAAATAACAATAATGAAAAAACTGAAGAACCTTGTAAATTTTTTTGGTGCTAGTATCAATTATTATTTCAGATTTTATCTTTCCCATTACTTTCATGGATATCACATTTTAATGTTTTTTTAACCATTTTTGTTAACCAAAATTATGCTCATTAATTTCCCCAAAATGTAACCACTGATGATTTCCTATTACATTTTGTCTATGTTCCTCATCATCTAACATCAGTCAGTCAATATGCTTGGACTCCATTTGTCTTGCTTTTCCATTGTGGAGCTTTGTTGATGAAAAAGTTCCTCCCTTTGTTGTCAGTGAAAATCCCTTATGTTTTCTGAGAAGGAGTCAGAATGTGACCCCAAGGAATACATTTTGAATGACATATTATTTTATAGACTTTGACAAGCTCTTGGTAGTTTTCTTCTTTTTTAATTTCCCCAAAAGTTTTTTAGTCACTTTAACAAATTAGCATCTGGCTTTTTCAACTTCATTCAATTATTCTTCAGAATGTTTGTCTTTCGTCATTTGCTTTGACCAAAGACCCACAAATACCGTTATTTTGATATTAGTTTTCCCAGTTCTTAGAAATACATTTTTCAAATAATAAAAATATTACCATTTTGAATTATGATCTTGATGAAATTTTTCACTAAGCCAAGTTTATGGTTCCAAGATGAAAATAAAATGTTTTCAGAAACACAAGAGGTTGATAATATCTTTCTTCGAGTAAGCCCTTTCTTCTGAGGTCAATATATATTTAGTGTAATTTTTTTTTTTAGTCTTTGTTGTCCCACTGAGAAATATAATATGACCAGATTATAATCCTAGTACAAAAATAATCACTGTCAGGTCACAAAAGTTAAGATTTTTTATGCTTATAACTTATTCAGAAAAAGTTTATGTTTTTATTTTTCTGCTGTCTTGTTTCATTTATCCTTTTGGTCTAGATGTTAAAAAGAAAATCTTGATTTTTAGTTGAGACAAGGTCATGTATATGGGCATTTGTTGTCTTTGTTGTTTGGTCATATTTGACTCTTAAGACTATAGCATGCCAAACTCTTGTATCTCATATTATTTCTCAAGTTTTGTTAAAGCTCATATTCTATGATCATTATTTCTATGATCCTAATTATCTATCACATCCTCTGCTGTCTCCTTTTCCATTTACCTTATATCTTTTACATATTAGTCTTTTCCAATGATTTCTATCTTCTCATTACGTGACCAAAGTATTTAAGCTTCAACTATTTGACTTTCCAGTGAGTAGCTTGAATTAATTTCTCTAAGATTTGACTAATTTGATCTCTTTGCTGCCCAAGAATTTCTCAAAACTTCTTCAATGCCACATGTTGAAAGTGTCGATTATGATGCTTAGCTTTCCAACTCTCACAATAGTACTTTACTCCTGGAAAACCTATATGGATCTTTTTCAGCAAGGTGGTATCTTTGCTTTTTAATATGCTGTTCAGTTTTGTCATAGCTTTCCTTCCAAAGAGCAAGTGTTTTTTTAATTGCATGGCTGTATTCTCTGTCTGAAATAATCTTTAAAAGAAATAACGTACATACTCAATAGGGATATAGAAATCTATCTTACCCTGCAGGAAAATAGGAGGAGAATGGGGTATGGGAAGGATGGGAGAGTGATAAAAGAGAGAGCATATTGGTGGAGGGAATGGTCATTACCAAAACAATTTTGAGGAGGAATAGGATGAAAGGAGAGAATAAATACAGTTAACAAAATAATTTTTAAAAGAATTTCAAAGCAATTTTCTTTGATAATGCCTTATTTCTCAAACATAGAGGGAACTGAGTCAAATTTACAAAAAAATAAGTCATGTTCTAATTGATAAATGATCAAAAGATATGATCTTTGCCCAAAGGGCTACAAATTCATACATATCTTTGATCTAACAACACTACTACTTGGCATAAAAACCAAAAGAGATTCTTTTTTTTTTTAATAAAGCTTTTTATTTACAAAACATATGAGTGACCTTTCAACATTGACCTTTGCAAAAACTTTTTTTTTCCCAAGTTTTTCCCTTTCTTTCGCAGATCAACGTAGATCGGAAGAGCGTCGTTGATCTGCGTTTTTTTTTTTTTTTTTTTATGACAAATACAATACATGTATACATATCTATACAGTCATCTTACTGCACAAGAAACATCAGATCTAGAAAGAGAAGAAGAAAAAAACAACCTAAGAAGGAAAACAAAATGCATGGAAATATTCACAGAAAGCGTTAAAATGCTGTGTTGTGATTCACTCTCAGTTCCCACAGGCCTCTCTCTGGATGTATATGACTATCTTCATCGCAGAACAACTGGTTTGAATCACATCATTGTTGAAGAGAACCATGTCCATCAAAATTGATCATCATATAGTCTTGTTGCTGTGTATAATGTCTCCTGGTTCTGCTGATTTCACTCAGCATCAGTTCATGCAAGTCTCTCCAATCCTCTCTGAAATCCTCCTGTTGGTCATTTCTTACAGAACAATAATATTCCATAACATTCATATACCATAATTTATTCAGCCATTCTCCAATTGATGGGCATCTTTTCAATTTCCAGTTTCTTGCCACTACAAAAAGGGCTGCCACAAACATTTTTGCACATGTGGGTTCCTTTCCCTCCTTTAAAATCTCTTTGGGATATAGGCCCAGTAGAAACACTGCTAGGTCAAAGGGTATGCACAGTTTGATAACTTTTTGAGCATAGCTCCAAATTGCTCTCCAGAATGGTCGGATCCGTTCACAGTTCCACCAACAATGTATCAGTGTCCCAGTTTTCCCACATCCCCTCCAACAGTTATCATTATCATTTCCTGTCATTTTAGCCAATCTGACAGGTGTGTAGTGGTATCTCAGAGTTGTCTTAATTTGCATTTCTCTGATCAATAGTGACTTGGAGCACCTTTTCATGTGACCAGAAATAGTTTCAATTTCTTCGTCTGAAAATTGTCTGTTCATATCTTTTGACCATTTATCCATTGGAGAATGGCTTGAATTCTTATATATTTGAGTCAATTCTCTATATATTTTAGAAATGAGGCCTTTATCAGAACCTTTGGATGTAAAAATATTTTCCCAGTTTACTGCTACCCTTCTAATCTTGTCTGCATTCATTTTGTTTGTACAAAAACTTTTTAACTTGATATAGTCAAACTTATCTATTTTGTGATTAATGACCTCTAGTTCTTCTTTGGTCACAAATTCCTTCCCCCTCCACAGGTCTGAGAAGTAAACCATCCTACATTGTTCTAATTTGTTTATAATATCATTCTTTATGCCTAGATCATGAATCCATTTTGACCTTATCTTGGTATATGGTGTTAGGTGTGGGTCAATGCCTAATTTCTTCCATACTAGTTTCCAATTATCTCAGCAGTTTTTGTCAAATAGTGAATTTTTATCCCCAAAACTGGGGTCTTTGGGTTTATCAAACACTAGATTACAATTGTCATTGAGTATTTTGTTCTGTGAACCTAACCTATTCCACTGATCCACTACTCTATTTCTTATCCAGTACCAAATGGTTTTGGTGACCACTGCTTTATAATATAGTTTTAGATCTGGTGCAGCTAAGCCACCCTCATTTGCATTTTTTTCATTAATTCCCCTGAAATTCTTGACCTTTTGTTTTTCCAGATGAATTTTGTTGTTATTTTTTCTAGTTCAGTTAAATAATCTCTTGGGAGTTTGATTGGTATAGCACTAAATAGATAGATTAGTTTAGGTAGTATTGCCATCTTTATGATATTCGCTCGACCTATCCAAGAGCACTTGATATTTTTCCAATTGTTTAGATCTGACTTTATTTGTGTGGAGAGTGTTTTGTAGTTTTGCTCATATAGATCCTGACTTTCCCTTGGCAGATATATTCCCAAATATTTTATACTATCGATAGTTATTTTGAATGGAATTTCTCTTTGTATCTCTTGCTGTTGCATTTTGCTGGTGATGTATAAAAATGCTGATGATTTATGTGGATTTATTTTGTAT
>JAJPUD010002573.1:63383-77189 GCA_023553655.1 Myrmecobius fasciatus
CATGAATCCATTTTGACCTTATCTTGGTATATGGTGTTAGGTGTGGGTCAATGCCTAATTTCTTCCATACTAGTTTCCAATTATCTCAGCAGTTTTTGTCAAATAGTGAATTTTTATCCCCAAAACTGGGGTCTTTGGGTTTATCAAACACTAGATTACAATTGTCATTGAGTATTTTGTCCTGTGAACCTAACCTATTCCACTGATCCACTACTCTATTTCTTATCCAGTACCAAATGGTTTTGGTGACCACTGCTTTATAATATAGTTTTAGATCTGGTGCAGCTAAGCCACCCTCATTTGCATTTTTTTCATTAATTCCCCTGAAATTCTTGACCTTTTGTTTTTCCAGATGAATTTTGTTGTTATTTTTTCTAGTTCAGTTAAATAATCTCTTGGGAGTTTGATTGGTATAGCACTAAATAGATAGATTAGTTTAGGTAGTATTGCCATCTTTATGATATTCGCTCGACCTATCCAAGAGCACTTGATGTTTTTCCAATTGTTTAGATCTGACTTTATTTGTGTGGAGAGTGTTTTGTAGTTTTGCTCATATAGATCCTGACTTTCCCTTGGCAGATATATTCCCAAATATTTTATACTATCGATAGTTATTTTGAATGGAATTTCTCTTTGTATCTCTTGCTGTTGCATTTTGCTGGTGATGTATAAAAATGCTGATGATTTATGTGGATTTATTTTGTATCCTGCAACTTTGCTAAAGTTGTGGATTAATTCTAATAGTTTTTTAGTTGATTCTCTAGGGTTCTCTAAGTAGACCATCATATCATCTTCAAAGAGTGATAATTTGGTTTCCTCATGACCTACTCTAATTCCTTTAATCTCTTTTTCTTGTCTTATTGCCAAGGCTAGCATTTCTAATACAATATTGAACAGTAATGGTGATAGTGGGCAACCTTGTTTCACCCCTGATCTTATTGGGAATGGTTCCAGTTTATCACCATTACATATGATGCTAGCTGATGAAAACCAAAAGAGATTCAAAAAAAAAAAAAAAAAGAAAAGAAAAGAAAATGGCCTATATGTTAAAAAAAAAATCATAGCAACTCTCTTCACAGGGCAAAGAATTGGAAATTGAGAGGATGTCCATCAATTGGGGAATAACTCAATAAACTGTGCAGTGTGTTTATGATAGAATATTATTGTTCTATGGAGAAATGACGAGCAGGATGCTCTCAGAAAGAAAAAAAAATACCTGGAAAATCCTCCATGAACTCAAGAAAAGTAATAGCAATGTTCAGGGTAACAGTTGTAAATGACTTTGCTATTCTCAATAGTACAATCATCCACGACTACTCTGAAGGACTTAAGATAAAAAATTCTTTCAATACCCAGAAAAGGAATTGATGGTTTCTGAATACAGATTGAAGCATAATCTCTCTCTGTCTCTGTCTCTGTCTCTGTCTCTCTCTCTCTCTGTCTCTCTGTCTCTCTGTCTCTCTCTCTGTCTCTCTCTCTCTCTCTCTAACAATTTTTCTCAAGGGTTTTTATTTCACTACCATGGGAGATATGTTTTTTCCCCACAACTTGACTTTTATGAAAATGTTTTCCACAACCTTACAAGTAGTTTCTTAATTATGGGTGGGCATAAGAGAGAGAACTTAACATCAAAAATTTTAGAAACAAATGTAATTTTTTTTGTTGTTTTGAATGTAACTGAGGAAAATATTGTATAAAAAACATGAAATGATTTTTGAGTCCAAGAATATAAATTTTGCTTTCATTTTTCTCCCTATTTTTGCCAAAAAGTGACGGAACAAGTTGCCAAGATCCAATTTTTTTTAATGTTAAGCTTCAAGACAGATTTTACACTCTCTTCTTTTATCTTCATCAAGAGGCTTCTTAATTTTTCTTCATTTTCTGTCATGAGTTTAGTATCTGCATATATAAAATTGTTGATTTTCCTGCAAGCAAACTTAACTCCAACTTTTGATTCATCTAGCCTGTCATTTTGCATATGTGTTAAATAAGAATGGTGACAAGATACAGCCTTGTCATACTCCTTTTCTAATCTCAAACTAATCAATTGTCCCATATTCAATTCTAACTATGGCTTCTTTTCCTGCATATAGATTCCTTAGGACACAAGTATTATGCTCTGGTCCTTCTATCTCTTCAAGAACTCACCACATTTTTGTTATGATCTACATAGTCAAAAGTGACAGTGTAGTGGATTAGCAGAAGTAGATTCCCTCTTCCCCCCCAAATTCCCTCACTTTCTTCTTAATCCTGTGAAGGTGGGCAATTTGGTCTCTAGTTCCTCTACCTCTTAGAAAACCAATTTATTCTTCCAGTTTGCACATTATTGAAACCTAGCTTGCAGAATCATAAGCACAACCTTTCTGGCCTTTATGAGCTCAATTGCTCAAAAATTTGAATATTCCTTGGCATTGCTCTTCTTTAGAAGTGAGATATAAACTGATCTTTTCTGATCCAGTGGCCACTGTTGTTTTCCAAATTTGCTGGCTTTTTGAATGCAACACTTTTACAACATCATCTTTTAGGTTTTAAATAGCTTGGCATTTTATTACCTCCAATAGTTTTTTTTTTCTTTATTAAAGCTTTTTATTTTTCAAAACATATTCATGGACAATTCTTCAACATTAGCCTTTACAAAATCTTGTATTCTAATTTCCTCTCCCTTCCCTGATGCCCTATCCTAGATGGAAAGTGATCCAATATATGTTAAACGTGGTAGAAATATATGTTAAATCTAATATATGCATACATATTCATACAATTATCATGCTGCACAAGAAAAATCAAATCAAACCAGTAAAAAAAAAAAAAAGAAAAGAAAAGAAAGAGTGAAGCAAAATAAAATTCAAGCAAACAACAACAAAAGAGTGAAAATGCTATCTTGTGAACCACACTCAGTTCCCCCAGTCCTCTCTCTGGGTGTAGATAGCTCTCTTCTTCACCAAACAATTGGAACTGGTTTGAATCATTTCATTGTTGAAGAGAGCCATGTCCATTAAAACTGACCATTGTATAATTTGTTGTTGCCATGTATAATGATCTTTTGGTTCTGCTCATTTCATATAGCATCAGTTCATGTAAGTCTCTCCAGGCTCTCTGAAATCATCCTGCTTGTTGTTTTTTACATCCCATGACATTCATATACCATAATTTATTCAGCCATTCTACAATTGATGGGCATTCATTCAATTTCCAGTTTCTAGCTATTACAAAAAAGGGCTGCCACAAACATTTTTGTTTAAGATCCTTTAAGATTTGTTTAAGATTCCTTTAAGATCTCTTTGGGATATAGGCCCAATAGAAACACTGCTGGGTCAAAATGTATACACAGTTTGATAATTTTTTTGAGCATAGTTACAACTTGCTCTCCAGAATAGTTGGATCTGTTCACAGTTCCACCAACAATGCATTATTGTCCCAGTTTCCCCACATCCCCTCCAACATTCGTCATTATCTTTTCCTGTCATCTTAGCCAATCTGAGAGGTATGTAGTGGTATCTCAGAGTTGTCTTAATTTGCATTTTTATGATCAATTGTGATTTAGAGTACCTTTTCATATGACTAGAAATAGTTTCAATTTCTTCTGAAAATTGTCTGTTCATAAATTGTGACCATTTATTGATTGGAGAATGGCTTGAATTCTTATAAATTTGAGTCAATTCTCTATATATGTTAGAAATGAGGTCTTTATCAGAACCTTTGAATGTAAAAATGTTTTTTTTTCCAGTTTATTGTCTCCTTTCTAATATTGTCTGCATTAGTTTTATTTGTACAAAAACTTTTTAACTTAATATAGTCAAAATTATCTATTTTGTGATTAATGATGATCTCTAGTTCTTCTTTGGTCACGAATTCCTTCCTCCTCCACAGATCTGAGAGGTAAACTATCCTATCTTCTAATTTGTTTATAATATCATTCTTTATGTCTAGATCGTGGACCCATTTTTACCTTATCTTGGTATATGGTGTTAAGTGTGACTCAATGTCTAGTTTCTACCTTACTAATTTCTAATTTTCCCAGCAGATTTTTATCAAATAGTGAATTCTTATTCTGAACACTGGAGTCTTTGGGTTTGTCAAACACTAGATTGTTATGTCATTGACTATTTTGTTCTGTGAACCTAACCTATTCCACTGATCAACTATTCTATTTCTTAGCCAGTACCAAATGGTTTTTATGACTGCTGCTTAATAATATAGTTTATAGATACAACTAGGCCACCTTCATTTGCATTTTTTCCATTAATTTCCTTGAAATTCTTGACCTTTTGTTCTTCCAGATGAATTTTTTTGTTATTTTTTCTAGGTCAGTAAAATAGTTTCTTAGGAGTTTGATTGGCACAGAACTAAATAAATAGATTAGTTTAGATAGTATTGTCACATTTATTATATTTGCTGGATCTATCCAAGAGCACTTGATATTTTTTCAATTGTTTAGATGTGACTTCATTTGTGTCGAAAGTGTTTTGTAGTTTTGCTTATATAGTTTCTGACTTTCCTTTGGCAGATATATTCCCAAATATTTTATACTATCAACAGTTATTTTAAATGGAATTTCTCTTTGTATCTCTTGCTGTTGGATTTTGTTAATGATGTATCAAAATGTTAATGACTTATGTGGATTTATTTTGTATTCTTAAATTTTGCTAAAGATGTGGATTATTTATAATAGTTTTTTAGTTGATTCTCTAGGGTTCTCTAAGTATAACCATCATATAATCTGCAAAGAGTGATAATTTGATTTCTTCATTACCTACTCTCATTCCTTTAGTCTCTTTTTTTCTCTTATTGCAAAAGCTAGCATTTCTAACACAATATTGAACAGTAATGGTGATAGTGAGCAACCTTGTTTTACCCCTGATCTTATTGGGAATGGTTTCAGTTTAGCCCCATTACATATGATACTTGCTGATGTTTTAAATAGATGCCACTGACAATTTTAAGGAAAAGTCCATTTATTCCTATATTCTCTATGCTTTTTTTCTGCATCTATAGAGATAATCATAATTTTTCTGTTAATTTGGTTATTGATATAGCCAATTATGCTAATAGTTTTCCTAATATTGAACCAGTCCTGCATTCTTGGTGTAAATCCTCCTTGGTCATGGTGTATTATCTTGACCTCTACTAGTTTTATAATTAGCAGTGCTTTCTAAGGCCCTTGTGACTTTATTTTCCAGGATGTATGTCACTAGATCAGTAACCACACCATCATGCTTATTGGTGATGTTAAAAAAAAAAACAAAACTTTCTTATATATTTAGAAGAATTGCACATATTTAACCTATATTAGATTGCTTGCTGTCTAGAAGAGGGGGGAGGTAGGAAGAGAAGGAGAAAAATGTGGAACACAAAATTTTATAAAGATGAATGTTAAAAACTATCTTTGTATATATTTTGAAAAATAAAAAGCTATTATTATTTTTAAAAATTTCTTGTATAGTTCTTTTGTGTATTCTTGCCAACTCTTTTTCATCTCTTCTGATTTTGTTAAATCACCACAATTTTTGTCTTTTATCATGCTTATTTTTGCATGAAAATTTCCCTTGATATTTCCAATTTTTTTTGAAGAAATCTCTTGTATTTTCCATATTTTTCCTATTTATTTGCTCACAAAAACTACTACAACCACCATCACCACCACAACAAAAAATATTCTTCTTATCTTTCTGTGTTATTCCCTGGAATTCTGCATTCAGCTGAGAATATCTTTCCTTTTCTCTTTTCTTCTTTCTTCAGCTATTTGTTAATACTCATTAGACAGCCTTTTTGGTTTCCTGCTCTCCTTTTTCTACGAATATTTTTTTGTGGTTATCTCCTGTACCATATTGCAAACCTCCACCTATAGGTTCTTCAGGTATTCTTTCTCCCAGATCCAATCAATGAAATCTATTCATCACCTCTACTTCATATTCATAAGGAAAGGGGAAAAAAATACTTCAAATGGGGTATTTTCACTTTTCAAAACTTTGTTATATTGCATCTCATTATTACAATTTAAATCATTTGGTCTTCATCCAAATTCCAGAGTCCTAGTTGTTTCAATAGACATAAAATGAGCCATAAAACCAATGACAACTATGGATATTTTATACTGCATTTAGACTTAAAAATTATCCTTATTATTTCTTAATTTTAGGCAAAAAAAAAAAGTCAAATTGTTGAATGGATTTCTTTTTGTATTGCAGTCATAGTAAATGTAAATGCCATGTGACAAGACTGAATATTCCAAGCAGTTATTAATATAACATAAATGATGGAAATTAAATTAGTAACCTAAACTTTACTTTGATCATCTATTTTTACAAATAAAATGAAGCTCATGTGATTTTTAAGCCAGAATTAAAGATTCCTCTCTGCAATATATAATGAACTTACCATATCTATCTCAAAAATGTTGGAATTTAAACAATGCATATCTCCACTCCCCAGTAATCTCTACAAAGTATTCAATCTTTGGGAAAATAGGATTAGAAACAATAACATTTATCAAGTAACACCTGTCATACAACTGACTGAAGATTGTGCTACATATTGAGTTACATATAAGTTTTATGAGTTATTTTATTATTACTTTTATCTGGAAGTCACACTCATTATTATTTTTTATAAAGCTTTTTATTTACAAAACATATGAGTGACTTTTCTACATTGACCTTTGCAAAAACTTTTTTTTCCCAAGCTTTTCCCCTCCTTCCCCCCACCCCCCACCCCTAGATGACAGGTAATCTAATACATGCTAAATAGGATAAATTATATGACAAATACAATACATGTATACATATCTATACAGTCATCTTACTGCACAAGAAACATCAGATCTAGAAAGAGAAGAAGAAAAAAACAACCTAAGAAGGAAAACAAAATGCATGGAAATATTCACAGAAAGCGTTAAAATGCTGTGTTGTGATTCACTCTCAGTTCCCACAGGCCTCTCTCTGGATGTATATGACTATCTTCATCGCAGAACAACTGGTTTGAATCACATCATTGTTGAAGAGAACCATGTCCATCAAAATTGATCATCATATAGTCTTGTTGCTGTGTATAATGTCTCCTGGTTCTGCTGATTTCACTCAGCATCAGTTCATGCAAGTCTCTCCAATCCTCTCTGAAATCCTCCTGTTGGTCATTTCTTACAGAGCAATAATATTCCATAACATTCATATACCATAATTTATTCAGCCATTCTCCAATTGATGGGCATCTTTTCAATTTCCAGTTTCTTGCCACTACAAAAAGGGCTGCCACAAACATTTTTGCACATGTGGGTTCCTTTCCCTCCTTTAAAATCTCTTTGGGATATAGGCCCAGTAGAAACACTGCTAGGTCAAAGGGTATGCACAGTTTGATAACTTTTTGAGCATAGCTCCAAATTGCTCTCCAGAATGGTCGGATCCGTTCACAGTTCCACCAACAATGTATCAGTGTCCCAGTTTTCCCACATCCCCTCCAACAGTTATCATTATCATTTCCTGTCATTTTAGCCAATCTGACAGGTGTGTAGTGGTATCTCAGAGTTGTCTTAATTTGCATTTCTCTGATCAATAGTGACTTGGAGCACCTTTTCATGTGACCAGAAATAGTTTCAATTTCTTCGTCTGAAAATTGTCTGTTCATATCTTTTGACCATTTATCCATTGGAGAATGGCTTGAATTCTTATATATTTGAGTCAATTCTCTATATATTTTAGAAATGAGGCCTTTATCAGAACCTTTGGATGTAAAAATATTTTCCCAGTTTACTGCTACCCTTCTAATCTTGTCTGCATTCATTTTGTTTGTACAAAAACTTTTTAACTTGATATAGTCAAACTTATCTATTTTGTGATTAATGACCTCTAGTTCTTCTTTGGTCACAAATTCCTTCCCCCTCCACAGGTCTGAGAGGTAAACCATCCTACATTGTTCTAATTTGTTTATAATATCATTCTTTATGCCTAGATCATGAATCCATTTTGACCTTATCTTGGTATATGGTGTTAGGTGTGGGCACACTCATTATTCTTACCTGAATGATCTGTTCTCCTGTTTGACTACTTTGTCTCCTATTATCAATTTGAAATTTTCCCATTTGCATTTGTTTTTTGTTTTATTTTGTTCTTTTTTTTTTTGCTGAGGCAATTGGGGTTAATTGATTTGCCTCGTGTCACACAGCTAGGAAGTGTTAAGTATCTGAGGCCAGATTTGAACTCAGGTCCTCCTGACTTCAGGGCTGGTGCTCTATCCACTGCACGACCTAGCTGCCCCCCCCCATTTACATTTGTGAACATGTTACCCCATGTTTTGCATAGGTTGTTTGTAAATATTTTATTTCATGAACACCAGTGTTGTAATTTTAATTATTTTGGTTCCCAACACCTAGGACACATGGCACAGGGCTTTGTCTATCTGTATAACACTTACTACTAAGAACTTGAATGAATAAATGTGATGATGCATGAAAAAGTGCTTCATAACAGGAAAAGTGTTATAGAAATGCCAATTAGGACTTTTACTAGGAAACACCAAACAACTGACTTGGCAAAATAGAAGAAAAAGAGCAAATAATGATTATACTAGTAAAAGCAATAGTAAATGATGGGCACTATTTTACAATTAGGAATTGTAAATTTGCTATCATAAAGACACATGCATTCTAACCTCCTTTCCTTTCATTGAGTCATCAAAAGGAAGATTAAAATAAGACCAGTGGCATAATTTATATAATCTATTTATGGGTTTAGTTCAAGTTCTCTTCCAAGCATGTTTTATGTGAGCTATAATTCTTCATGGAAGACTAATGGATTTGGTTATCAATTTTCTACACACCCATTATCAATCTAAACTGTACCAATCTTAGTTCATTTGTTTCCCTTTTAAATATCCTTATTGCTTTAAAAAAATCTTTTATCCAACTTAAAAATCAAAAGAAATGGTGTAGAGATTTTTTTTCTGAATTAAAAGTGTATTTAATTTTCATAGATTATTATTTAAGGATTTAATTTCATTTGTGAGAAATTTTAAAACATTTTAAAGTAAAATTTAAATAGAATATATTAATATGCAGAATAAGAATTAAATTTCTAGATGACTATTAGAGGATTTTGTTTGACTATTAGGCAAGTAGACTATTAAGACATTTTTTATATTTTGAATGCATCTTGTTATTATTTTACTTGTAAGTTATCTGTTTAGTCTATATTCAACTTTCTTACATTGGCCACATTGCTCAATTTATAACTATTAAACCAGTGTGCTTTTCAGTGAATAGGGGAGTTCAGAGAGAAAAAACAAAACAAAACAAAACAAAAAAAAAAAAAAACTTGATTATACAAATATATATATATATATATATATAGTAAGACAGAGCTGCTAACTGGCATTTTAAGTGGATAGAGTACTAGGTTGAAGTCAGGTAGGCTCATCTTCCTTAATTCAGATTTAGTCCCAGACACTTAATAGTTGTATTACATTAGACAAATCACTTAAACCAGTACCCCATCTGAAAAATGAATTATGGAAGGAAATGGCAAAGAGTCAGGCACAAATAAATAATAACAAAAGAATAAAGCAACTCATCTTTTAGAATTAAAAAAGGAAAGATAGAATACTGAAGCTTTATATATATATATATATGCATATATATATATGTAGACACACATACACAGAGTATTTTATTTTATTTTGCTTTTTTGCTGAGGCAATTGAGGTTAAGTGACTTGCCCAAGGACACACAGCTAGGGAATGTTAAGTGTCTGAGACCATATTTGAACTCAGGTCCTCCTGACTTAAGGGCTGGTGCTCTATCCACTGTGCCACCTAGCTGCCCCACACAGAGTATTTTACCTGAGGTAGCAAAGTACTATAAGAAAAGGAAGAGGTAAAGAAACATTTATTTTGTGCACTATCCTACACATTTTAGAAATATTACCTTATTTGATGATTATGATCCCCATTTTACAGTTGAAGAAAGTGAATCAGGCAAAATTTAAGTATCCAGAATCACAAAATCAGAATCACAAAAAGTGTTGGACTTGGGACTTTCCGGTTCTATGTCTAGCATTCTATCTATTAAACCACCTTCCCTTTTTGGTGACTAGAAGGCTAAACTTGGGATCAAGATGACCTCTAAGTTCAAATCCTATCTCACATACTGATTAGCTATGTGACTTTTGGAAATTCCCTTCCCTTCCCTTCTCTTCCTTTCCCTTCCTTCCCTTCCCTTCCCTTCCCTTCACCTTTCCCTCTTTCCCTTTCTCTTTTTTTCCCTTTCCCTTTCCCTTTTCTTCATTTCTTTCTTTTCCTTTCCTTTCCTTTTATAGCTCTAATTATTAAGATTTTCAAGCCTAAATTTGTGTTGTACCTTTTCTCAATATTTCATATTCTTGCTTCTGGTGTCATATAGAACAAATAAACCTTCTTTCACATGACTGTCCTTTAATTACTTGAAATCAGCTGCCATGCGCCACAAAAGTTCTTTTTTTCCCTCTAGATTAAAAAATTCATAATTACTTCAGCCAATTTAAATATAATATGCATTCATAGTTCTTCATCAAGGAGTTCATATTATACTTGCATCACAGCCATGAAAATAACTAAGAAATACAAGATGTATACCTAGTGAATGGATTATAATCTCAGAGAAGAGGGCATTAGGTACTGGGGAAGTGGGAGTAAAGGATACTATAAAAGGTATTAATTTGAGGTGAGCCTTGAAGGAAGCCAGGGAAAATGAGAAATGGAAATGAAGTAGACAAAGCATCCCAATAATGGGGGACAGCAATGCAAATTAGGGGATGGGAGAGGGAATGCCTTGTGAAGGGAATAGCATGTGTAGGCCAACATGGTTAGAAAATGTTGAGCAGCAAAAAGTTCAAGAAACTTGGAGAAGTAGGAGGGAGCCAATGTGAGAAATCATAAATATCCTGGAGGATTTTATTTTTAATCTTGGAAGTAATAGGTAAAAGACTCAGATGGATTTACAAGAAAATTCTACCAAGCTTTTAAAGAAAAAAATAAATAAATCCCATATAGGCAGTTCTATTATAACTCAACATATGTCTTCTTCAAAAGTACTGCCCTATGCCAGACTGTAAAATAAAAATCACAGTTTAGGGGAAAATAGAGTTAAAAGTATAACACTTTAAAATGTTGTCAACACATTTAAAAAGTTAGAAATTAATAAAAAAGCTAGTATAATTTTATATTTATAATAGTTGGTAAATAGATAATTATTATAATAAATAGTGGCCACTTAATAAATACAGCTTTTTACTTTGACCAAGACCAAAAACAAGTTTGCTTCTATTAGTGGACATGTTAAGAGTTGTAGCTCGTGAGATATTATGTAGTATAGTTTTCAGCATTTTCACTATTTGGCAGGAATCACACAGAAGCAAACTTGAAATTTGTAATATGTTCAAAATATTCCCTAATATTTCAAATGTGTTGGAATAAATTCTCATTTTCAAAATATATGCTTGCATTACAGAATGCATCAATTATTTAAAAAATAAAAGGTGATAGATGATCCATTTAGGGCAAGGGGATAGAATGGATAGAGTATTAGGCTTAAAGTCAGGAAGGTTCATCCTCCTGAGTTTAAATATGGCCTTAGAAACTTGTTAAATGTGTGACTGTGGGCAAGTTAATTAATCTCTTTGCCTTATTTCCACACCTGTAAAATGAGTTAGAAAAGGAAATAGTAAACCACTGCAGTGTCTTTGGCATGAAGACCCCAGATGAGGTCACAGATTTATACATGAGTAAAATGATGGAACACAAATTATTCTTATTAAAACATAATAGAGCATAAAAATGTCCATCATGTTCAGCTAAGATTTATAAATGAAATATAAGAATATTTTAATGCCAGAAAATAAATCTTCTGGAAAAATAAAGACTAAAAATAATGTCATTGGATATAGAGAAAGTCTTCAACAAAATAAAGCACTCATTTGTATTTTAAAATATATGGATAGAAAGAACTTTTTATAAAACTATAAAACATAAATTTGAAACCATGAGTTAATATTGGCTACAATGGAAGCATTTCCACTAAATAAAAAACAAATTTAAAAAAAAAAAAGATTGTTCATTCAATGGTTCTAGAGAACTTATGTTGAAAAATGTATCTTCACTGCAGGAAGGAGAGAAACTACTAGGGCAGAATGTTATTAATATTGTCATACTCAGCCACTGTATCCAATATTTTTACTTGATGGTTTTTTATTTCAAGAGAGGATTCAATTTGGCTCAGGGTTAGTAGGTGGTAGACTGTATTTCTGGAAATGGTGATGATGCAAATAAAAGAACTTATTAATATCAAAAAAAACTATACAACAACAATTTTTTTAATGTTTTCATTATCATTATTAGTTATTTAGACAATTTGTCATATTATTATTAATGTTTGCAACTTTAAAAACTATTCATATCCTTGGATTATTATTTATCTACTAGAGAAGGTATTTTGCTTTTATTTTTCCCCCAATTTTTTTCAGGCCTTAAGTATAAAGCTTTAATGAAAATATTGAATACAAAAAGATAAAAATAAATCACTATTTTATCATATAATATTTCCTATTTTAGTGTATTGAACTTTGATTTTAATATTTTGGTTTAAATATTTGATTTTTCACCTTACACTCTCAAATAGAGCAAGTTGAAGTAAGGTAGAATATTTTTTTTTTTTTTTGTTAGAGCAATTGTAAAAAAACTTAGTTGGTAGACCTTTGAATTGAAAAGCAAATTTAAATTAAAAAGTCACAGAAACACAGAATTTGAGTTGCTAGGGATCTCTGCAAGTCTGAGCCTGATAAGTGATAAAAGTTAAAATGAAAACAGACATTTGAAACTTTCCTACGCATTTCTTTTCCTTCATATTTATAAGACTTTACTTTGGATGCTTGCAGAATTTGTCATTGGAATTAATTTGACCAGTATTTGTTTTAGATTCTACAGTTAAATCTTGATTATTTTTTTCCCAGAGACTCTCTGTGATTTTTTTCAATTGCCATTCTGCTTTCTGCATTCAGAAGTTCTGAGAATTTTCATGTATTGTGGTGGTCCCTTATTTTATTCTTGAAGGAAACCTATGATCTTCATATCTGTCTATCCATCTTGCCTTTGATATAATATTCTGTGATTGTACAGAGGTCATGTCTTCTTTCAATATTTTGTATTTTGCTTCTTTTCAATGTATTTTTTATTCCCAAGCAAGTTTGTCCCCTTTCCTTCTTTCTTCTTCATAGCAATTCACCATTGTGGATTCAAGGTTGTTGGGTCCCTCCCCCCTATTCTGCCAATTATTTCTGCTACATAGGTCATAAATTCTGCTCTCAGGCTTTTTTAAAAAAATTCTTTCTTGATTCAGGAATATTTTGCTGTGGTTTCATGCTTTCTTAGAAATCCATAAGATCCTCTCTCACCAGGTGTTGGTTTAATTACCTTTGTTTCACAATTTTTATCAAGAGATATTTGGCTTCATTTCAATGTCCTGTGGCTCATCTTCCCTATTTTTATATCTTCCTTGTTGATTAATCTGTTTTTTTTTTCTTTTAAGAATATTCTATTTCATTCCCCAGTAACATGTCAAGAAAATATTTAGCATTTTTTTTTTTTTGCTGAGTCAATTGGGGTTAAGTGACTTGCCCAGGGTCAACTAGCTAGGGAATGAATGTTAAGTGTCTGAGACCAGATTTGAACTCAGGTCCTCCTGACTTCAGGGATGGTGCTCTATCCACTGTGCCACCTAGCTGCCCCTAATTGTGAGGTTTTGTTGTTGTTGTTGTTGTTGTTGTTGTTGTTGTTGTTGTTGTTGTT
>JAJPUD010002573.1:77199-183551 GCA_023553655.1 Myrmecobius fasciatus
TTGTTGTTGTTGTTGTTGTTGTTGTTGTTGTTGTTGTTGTTGTTGTTGTTTGCTGAGGCAATTGGGGTTAAATGACTTGCCCAGGGTCACACAAATAGTAAGTGTTAAGTGTCTGAGACCAGATTTAAATTCAGGTCCTCCTGACTTCAGGACTGGTGTTCTATCTACTGCGCCACCTTGCTGCCCTTAGCATTTATTTTCACAAGATTTTGAATTCCAAGCTTTTTCCCTCTTTTCTTCCCCTCCCCTCTTCTGAAGATTATAGTTTTATATTGTTTATATGTCTTGTTATGTAAAACATATTTCCATATTAGTCACAGTTGTGAAAGAAGAAATGAATCAAAAGAGGAGAAAAAACACTAGAAAAAATAAAGTTAGTTGAAAATAAATGTTTTGATCTGCATTCAGAGTCCATCAGTTCTTTATCTGGATATGGATAACATTTTTCTTCATCAGTTTTGTACTTGTCTTAGATCATTGTATTGCTGAGAAGATGCGAATCACTTATAGTTGATCACCACACTATGTGACTGATATTGTGTACATTGTTTTCCTGATTCTACTCATTTCACTTTGCATCAATTCATACAAGTTTTTCCAGGTTTATCTTGAAATCTTTCTCTTCATTATTTCTTATTGCACAATAGATTCCATTACATTTATATACCATAGCTTGTTCAGCCATTCCCCAATTGATGGGCATTCTCTCTATTTCCAATATTTTATGACCATGAAAAGAGCTACTATAAATATTTTTGCACATGTACTTTGTTTCCCATTTTTTAATAGTCTCTTTGGGATATAGAATTAGTAGTGTTATTGCTGGGAAAAAGGAAATACACAGTTTGATTGCCCTTTGGGCATAGCTCCAAATTTCTTTTCAGGGTGGTTGGATCTGTTCCTGATGACATCAACAATAAATTGATATTCCATTTTTCCCATATCTTCTCCAACATTTATCACTTTTTTGGGTCATATTGGCCAATCTAATAGGTGCGTGGTGGTATCTCAGAGTTGTTTTAATTTGCATTTCTTTAATCAAAAGTGATTTAGATAATTCTTTATATGCCATTAGATAACATTGATTTCTTCCTGTTTATATCTTTTAACTGTTGATCTTTTGGGGAATGGTTTATATTTTAAATTTAACTCAATGTCTCTTTATCAGAGAAACTTGCTGTAAAGATGGTTTCCTAGGTTTCTGCATTCCTTCTAATCTTGGTTAGATTGGTTCCATCTGTACAAAAACATTTTAATTTCATATAATTAAAATTATCTATTTTGCATTTCATAATGCTCTCTGTCTTTTCTTTGGTCATTAATTCTTCCCTTTGGCATCGATCCGACAGACTATCCCTCCCTGTTCTAATTTGCTTATAGTGTCATGCTTTATGTCTAAATGGACCCATTTTAACTTTATTTTGGTACATGGTATGAGATGCTGCTCTGTACCTAGTCTGTGTTTTATTCTTTTTTTTTTTCTCATTTTTACAAATAATTTTTATCAATTTTTGTCAAGTTCTAATATTCAAAATTGACAACTTTGGATTTATCAAATACTAGGTTATTATGGTCATTGACTATTGTATCTTATATACTAAGTCTATTCCATTGATCCCCCATTCTATTTCTAGCAAGGACCAGATAGTTTTGATTATTACTGATTCATAACATAGTTTGAGATTTGATATTGCTAAGCAACCTGATTTTGTATTTTTTCCATTAATTCACTTGATATTTTTGATCTTTTGTTCTTCCAGATGAATTTTGTTGTTATTTTTTCAAGCTTTATCATATAATTTTTGGGGGAGTAGTTTGATTGGTATGGCACCAAATAAATTAGTTTAGGAAGAATTGGCATTTTATTATATTGATTTGACCTACCCAGGAGCAACTGATATTTTTCCAGTTCTTTAGAACTGACTTTATATGTGTGAAAAGTGCCTTGCAATTTTGTTTATATATAGTTCCTGGATATGTCTTATGTCAGACTCCTAATAATTTTATATGATTTAGTTGTTTTAAATGGAATTTCTCTATCTCTTGTTGCTGAGTTTTGTTGGTAATATTAAAAATGCTTATCATTTATGTGTTTATCTTATATTCTGCAACTTTGTTAAAGTTGTTAATTATTTCAAATATTGTTTTAGTTGATGCTCTAGAGTTCTCTAAATATACCACCATATCATTTGCAAAAAATCATAATTTTGTTTCTTCATTGACTATTCTAATTTCTTTGATTTTTTTTCTTTTATTGCTAATATTAAAGTGAATAATATTGATGATAGCGGTGTGATTTCTGAGAGGTCTGGAGAGATTTACATGAACTGATGCTAATTGAAGTGAGCAGAACTAGGAGGTCATTGTACATGACAATAACAAGATTATACAAGGATTAGTTCTGTGGAACTTTGTCTCTTTTCAACAATTAGATGATTCAGTAAACTCCCATGGTCTTGTGAAGAAAGCCATCTGTACCTAGAGAGAGGACTGTGGGTACTGAGTGTGGATCACAAGTTAGTATTTTTTTCTTTTTTGTTGTTGTTATTTGCTTGCATTTTGTTTTCTTTTTCATTTTTTTCCACTTTGATCTGATTTTTCTTGTGCAGCATAATTGTGGAAATTGTATAGAAGAACTGCATATGTTTAACATATATTGGATTGCTTGCTATCTAGGGGAAGGGATGGGAGAAGAAAGGGGAAAAGCTTGGAACACAAGGTTTTGCAATGGTAAATGTTGAAAATTATTCACGCATATGTTTTGAAAATAAAAAACTTCAATTAAAAATATTGGTGATAGTGAACATTTTTGTTTCATCCTGGTATTATTGAGATTCTAGATTATCCTATTATAGACAATGTTAGTTGATGGTTTTAGATACTATTTATTATTTTAAGGAATGCTTTCTTTATTCCTATGTTCCCTAATGTTTTTAATAGGAATGGGTGCTTTAGTTTGTCAAAAATTTTTGGGTTTTTTGGTTGTTTTTGTTTTTGTTTTTTTAGCATTTATTAAGATCATTATATGTTTTCTTTTGGTTTTGTTCTTTATTTTGAAAGTTTTCTTAATATTGAACCAAACCTGCCTTGCTGGTATAAATCCAACCTGGTCATAAAATATAATCCTTGTAATATATCACTGTAATCATCCTGTTTAGTATTTTACTCTAAATTTTTGCAACAATATTCATTAAGGAAATTGTATAATTTTCTTTCTCTGTCTTAGTTCTTCTTAGTTTGAATATCAGCAACATATTTGTGCCATAAAAAGATTTTGGGGGCAGCTAGGTGGCGCAGTGGTTAGAGCACCAGCCCTGAAGTCAGGAGGACCTGAGTTCAAATCTGGTCTCAGACACTTCCTAGCTGTGTGACCCTGGGCAAGTCACTTAACCCCAATTGCCTCAGCAAAAAAAAAAAAAATAAGATTTTGGTAGAACACCTTCTTTGCCTATTTTTCCAAAATTAGTAGAAGGAATTTTCTTCCAAGAAGTTCATTGTGGCAACAAAATTATAAAAAGAAATGTAAAAAATCTGAGAGGAGTAGATGCTGCAAGTCCAATCACATCCCCTAAAATATAACTATATTGTTGCAAAGCACCATAAGACAGAATAAATCTAGAAGAAAAAAAGAGAATAATTAACACTTATATAGTGTTCAATGTACTTCACATATATTAGTTCATTTGGTTTTTACAAAATTCTTGCAAGCTGAGCAAACTGAACTTGAGAGAGGTTATGTTTCAGCTTCATAATGACAATTTCTGAATAAGAATTTAATCTCAGGTTTTTCTGATAAGTCCAGAGCTTTAGATTTATAATACCACCAAGTAGCCCAATTCTAAATATCTTCTTGAAATGCAAAACTGATAAAAATGGGTTGGCTCTATGTCATGTACATAAGCAAAAAAAATTGACAAATTCACACACTGGGTTGGAAAGAACCAAGATCAGAAGTCAGTCAACTTTGATTGTATTTGCAGCTTTACTATGGACTCACTTTATAACCTTGGAAAATCACTGTTTCCTCGTTTGTCAAATGGAGGTGCTGAAATCTCTAGGATCCTAGCTAGCTCAATGATTTTTGTCATTTTATTCACCAGGGACTTCACAATTCCCAGGTTATCTTTTACATTTCAAAGTCACTTGTATAGTGAAAAGATTATGGGTTTAGAAGTCAGACAACCTCTTTTTTTTTATTGCAAGTCTTTCATTATTTCATTTATTATTTCACTATAAATCATTATTACAATGGCTTTAGGCAAGTCAGTTAACTTCTCTTACTGGTATTCAGTTTCCTCTCCTATAAAGGAATTGATCCCATTGATCTCTAAGATTCTTCCTAGCTCTACATTTTAGGATTCTATGATCCTGTACCTTAGGGAAGATTTTTGGAACATAACTCAAATTGAAGAACTGAAAAGAGCTAGATAGTTGGGCCACTGATTTTAAATTAAACTGAATAAAAATCTATTGTCTGACATTTCATTCACTCAGTCCCTAGTCTGATATGTCCTTTTTGCAAAATGTAGACATTTAGGAAAAAAAATAACTGGAAGAAAATGTTGCTTTTGTAAACCCAGGATTGCCAAATCTCACTGTGATATTTCTGTTGTAAACAATAGCGATCAGTATTCATGACTGTAATTATCAGTTCCTTAGTAGATAGCAATCTGCTTATTTTGACAGTACTATCTATAATGCAATTGGGGCTTTGACAGACACTAACAAAAATAAATCAGCAAAATGATTCTTCTTCTTTGCCTTCCAACCTAAGGCTCTGGGCAATCAAAGAAACCTTGAACATCTGGCTCAGCTTTAGATTGTCATGTTCACTGATTTACTGAATGTGAATAAGCAACAATTAGTCTGTACAACATGTGTCAAAAGACCCATCAAGTTAATTCAAATTAAGTCAGGATAAATTGAATACAGTTGTTTCCATGAATATTTGTATTCAAAGTTTAAACAAGCAGTGACTATGCTATATTATCTCTTGTTTACAAGCAAAACAAGTGTATATTGCTTTTTAATTTTAGAAATAAATATTTCTCATGCTTATGACGTGTTCTGGATGCATTTTATTTCTTTGGACTTAGCAGAAGATAAGCCTTTGTAAAAAAAAATAATAATAATAGTTTTCTGCTATTAACTAGCTATATGACCTTGGTTTTAAATCACTTAAGTCTCAGTTTCCTCATCTATAAAAAAGGGCTGATCTGAAAACATTTAAACTCCCTACCCTACAAAGTTGTTGGGAAGAGAGATAAGGAGATTAAGTTCTGAAAAACATTTTTATAAAGACAAAACAAACAGAACATGGAAGGGAATATTGTAGGGGAGATATCATGGCAGCATATGCTCTTTATTTAAAATGAATACAATTTCCCCATGTTCGGTTATTTCATTTTTGTTGCCTAACTTTTGATTTCCACAAATGGTTTTTCAGTGTCTTGTGAAGGCTAATTTTTGACAAATTGTGACTCTGAATATGAGAACTCTTCATATCTAAATATGGCATTTCCTTCTTGAACTAATATCAGAGCACTGATGTTCCTAAGAGATTGGGGAATAGATTTTACCTTTCATCTAAAAGAGAGATTGTTCTCTTTTATCAATTGACTCCACTTCTTTAAGGGAAATCAGCAGCACCTCTCAGAATCTCAGATATGTCAGGGAATTAGTGGTACTATTTGGAAACCTTGACAGACTCTTCCAAGAAGATACTACGGCTGCGTGACATTAATTATTTCCTGCCCTACTTTTAAACTGTCACAACAAGACAATACTTCACCTTCTCAGTTCTCTTGATGGCAAGCCTAAGCTTTGCAGGTCAGGAAACATTCTTTAAATGGAAAGAAGTTCAAAGAAAGAACTCCCTTGGGCTTGTCAAAGCTGCAACTGCCCCCAGTTTAAGGTTCTCTTGGTGAAGAAAAAGAATAAACTCCTGTTAATGTTCTGAATGTGTATATTTAAGGATCCAGCTTTTCTGTCCTATGGCTGCACCAACAGGAGGACATGAGCTGGCTATTGGAAATCCTTATTTTAAGTATTTTCATGTTTTTATTTATTGTGAGAAAAAAAGATATTTGTAAAGTTTGTATTATTATAATTATTAATTATTGTTATTCATCCATAATCACAAACATGCCATCTTAGTAAGAAAAGAGGGCACAATTCTGTATCCTTGTCTCTGGAATAGATTTCAGCCTTTGTACAGGGTTGAGAAGAATAAAAGATGACTGGATGGGACTGGCAAATCTGATTAGCCATATATTATTTTGTGATCTTGGGTACTTGTATATTTTTATGATTCAGATTATTCTTTGCTTAAGAGGGAGTACGTGATCTCTAAAGTCCCCACCAGCCTGTAGATTCTATAAAATCTAATCTATATAATTATTTTTGTTACATTCATGGGAAATTAAAAATTTTTTAAAAAGAGAGAAATAAGGAAAAAGAAAAGAAAGGAAGGAAATTAGGAAGAAAGGGAAGGGATAAGGGCTTTACAAATATCTCCTTTTGCTCTCTTTACAACTCTATAATGTATGTGTATCACCCCTATTTTATAATTGCGGGGAACTGAGGCAAATAGAGAAAGAAAGAAACAAACAAACAAACAAAAAAAAAAACAAAGAAAACCAGACTTCTGGCCACTACAGCTTATTCTCCCTTCCTGTAGATCTCATTTATATTTTAAAATGTACAAAATTATTGAGCTGTAGGATTTTTAAAATAAATTATTAAAGATCTACCAACCATATTTAAGTGAAAAATGTAAATCATTCTTCTGAATCCATTTATATTTTTAGTTGTTCCATGAGACAAGAAAAACCTAGTTCTAAATATTCCATTCTGTAATAATTTTTGTTAATATCCACTCTACATTCCATTAAATTGATTTGAATAGAGAAGCTATTTTGAAAAAGGACTAAATTTTTATCTCTCCTCCATGCTTTAACATAATACTTCTATATCCACCAAGCAATGCACAAAAGGAACCATTTATGAGTAAACTAAAATGTTCTGTATCTGTTTTTACAGAGGATGGTAACAATAATGTGAGTTGTCTGATACCTTAGGAGAGATATATAATTTAGTATCCTTGATGTTCAAAGTCCTTTGAGAATAGAAATTAACTTTTAAAATTTCATTGGGTCCTCCCATCCTACTTCCCCAAATCTTGATTTGTTCAAGTCTATTAACACACACACACACACATCTGCTTGTGCACATGCACACATGTAAAAATAAATATTGATTTAATTTGAAATTTACAAAAAGAGAAATGAACACCATATAAATAAAGTAAGAATCATCAAAATAGCAGTTTGCTATTCTGTATCTATCACTATAATTATGGAATCTTGGGAATTGAGAGAGATTTTAGGTGTTTTATATAATCCATCTATATTCTAAATGGTCTGGTCACTTAGCCCCTATTTTAATATTTTTTGTGACAAAGTTCACATATTCATCAGTTCATCCAATAATAATTTATTAAGCACCTATTATGTGCCAGACATTGTCTAAATGTTGGAGATACATTTTTAGTCATTTTTCAGTCACATTCGATTCTTCATGACCCCGTTTAGGATTTTCTTGGCAAAATTATTGAAGCAGTATGCATTTCCTTTTTTAGCTCATCTTACAGATGAGGAAACCAAGGCAAAGAGGGCTAAGTGACTTGCCTAGAGTCATACCAATGGTATCTGACGCCAATTTCAAGTTGGAACTTTCTGACTCTAGGCTTGATACATTATCCACCGAGCCACTTAACTCCCAGAGGGTACTACATTTATTCCATCTTTAAAAATAAATTTAATTGCTTGGACAATTTTAAATGTTTTTTGTTTTGTTTTGTTTTTCCTGTATAAAATCTTTAAACATATTTCTCTGGAATCTGCAAAACTTACTTTTCCCTATTGACTCAAAGTAAAAATATCTACTCCTATATCCTGACAGTTTTTCTAATATTAGAAGATAGTTATAATCTCTTCTCATGGATCAATATATAATATCTCTTTAAGCATTTTACTCAAAATATGACATCTAGACCTTCCCTTGTCATCCTCTCCCATATATATTTGAATTTGTTAGTATTCTTTTTAAAAGGTGGAGAACTAGATTATTATTATGAGTATGATTTATTGTTTGATGCATGCATTTGTTTCCATTAATGTAGCACAACATTAAATTAGCTTTTGGTGGTAGTAGCCATGTTATACCATAGGCATATATATGGCTTGAAATCAATTAAAATCTCATGGTTTTATCATATGAACTGTTTTTATACCAGCCTACCCCTATGTATTCTTGCGCATTTTGTTGTTTTAGCCTTGGTCTACAATTTTAAATATTTTCTGTGAATTGTGGGTTATTGTTCACAGATATCTGAATCTTAATCTTATCATCTACTGTTTGTTATTATTCCTTACTTTATATCATTTGCAAATTTGATAAGAAATTTAAAAAATAAGAATTTTTCAAAAAAGTATTTACATAAAGACAGATTAACCAAAAAGTTCCTTCTTGGCTTCAGACATGTAAGTATGAATATAGTTAACACATTTCCTTTTTTTGTCCTTATATACTACATAATACCCAAACTCTAATGTGTCATCAAATTCATTGATTACCATGAACAAGTCAGGTATAAGGATAGGAGTATCATGGGAATTATAGTATAGTGGCTAGGTGTAGTGGATAAAAAACTGACCTCATTATCAAGAAAATCTGGTAATGAGCTCAGCCTCTAACACATACTGGCAATGTAAATCTGAAAGAATCACTTTAACTTCTCTTTGCTACAACTAAAATTGCAGAGTAGTCACCAATCTCATTTGATAGAAGATATCTATGGATAGCTTCCCCTACCAATGAAATCACAGGTCCTATCCTATTATTTTCTAGGAATTAGTATAATATTAAAAAATACTCCATTAGAATCAGAAAACAAATTCAATTTTCTTTCTCTTATTATCTTGGGGTGATTACTCTTTTACTTATTATCTGTTTGTTCTTGAGTCAACTATTGAATTCCTCCATTTTATTATCCTTATGTGATATAGGGGAAGATGACACAGTAGGCCAGAAAATTAAAGACTCTCCAGATTCCCCCCACATACAGCAGAAAATTGGGCCTTGAGGGAACCTAGACTGGTGAAAAACAAATAAGATTTGAGGCAGAATTGGGGGTCTTCCTGGGACAACTTGACAAGACTGATTAAAAAGACCCCAAGACTAGGATTTAACATGTGTGAAGTGAAAACACCTCCAGGCTAGCTCTGCAGAAACGGACAGCAGGGAGTCCAGAGGTTGGCTGAGTCCAGCTGGAGCCTCTGCTTGAACCACAAGAACATTCACCCCTGAAATAGCCTGAGGAGTGGGGGGTGTGAGTCTGGGAAGACTGAATGAATCTAGGCTGATTAGGAACTAGGCCCAGCTGTGCTGCAGACATGGCCCTGGGTGAGAAGGAATTAGTACATTTGGTGAGCACAGAAGCAGTGGGCCAGGCATGCTGCCAGAACTTGGGGGAGGAAAAGTTTTGGTTAGGGGTTTCAGGTCAGAGGAGAGAGCTGAAGTGGAGCTGGAGGAATCACCTGCTCCCAGCCCAAGTTTAGAGATGTTTATACTAATAGTTCTTATTTAAAAAATGATAGGAGAAAGAACCCAACCACAGAAACTTAGTATGGGAATAAGGAAATCTGGGGTTCATCTTCAGGGGAGAATACTGAAGTAAACAACAAAAAATCCCCAAAAACTTCTACCCCAAAGTTAAATGGTTACCTGTCCTGACACAATTTATAGAATAACTCAAAAAAGACTTTAAAAATCAAGTGAGAGAAATTGAGGAAAAGCTGAACTAAACTAAACTAAATTAAGAATCCTCCAAGAAAAATAAACAACATAATGAAAAGAAAGTCAACCAACTAGAAAAAGATATCCAAATCTTAAAAAAGAAAATATTTCTTTGAAAATTAGAATTGGGCAAGGGGAAGCCAGTGAAGCTATAAGAGCCCAAGAAATAATAAAACAAAATATAGAGAATGAAAAAAATAAAAGAGAATGTAAAATATAAAAACAACAGAACTGGAGGGGAAAATAAAGTAAGGGAGTAGAAGATCTGTATGATATAAAGTTATATTTAGAATAATGTGAAAACTTAGCTAAAATAATACTTTCTGATTCTCTACAACGTGGGAAAAAAAAGCTTTTCACTTGGATAAATTGAGATATTAAAAACAAAGCACAACTAATTTTAAAATTTTTATTTTAATTACTTTATTTCACAAGTTAAATTTAAAACACTTGTTAATATAAATAACTGTAACCTGATTTAAAAAAAAAAATCCTAGCTTCCAAGAAGATATGTCAACATTATGGATATTTCACTTTCTTTAAAGCAACCTTCTTGGCAATCACATTTGGCTAGAAGTGTCATTTCTTTCTCTTGACCTCGTTTTTCTACATCTATAAAATAAGATGATCAAATTCAATTTTTAAGGTTCCTTTCAAAGCAAACATTTTATCAGCTAATCAAGCTTCTATCAGTCTAACAAGTTTCATTATTCAAATCTGGCACAAAATTGGGAAAAGTACAAAAAGAATTACTGGCATAATTTAAAATAACTACATCATCACCCCCTTCCATTTATATAAATAATAGAATATTAATTATTATTAGATAATGGACATTATCAATGGACAGAATCTATAAGGTACCTTAGGACTGAAAACCTTAGTCTAACACCTTTATTTTACCTATATAAGAAATAATACCCAAATATGTGAAATAAGTTTCTGAAAACAATACCGTGAATCAGTCACAGAGCAAGGCACAGAGCCCAAATCTCCTGAATAAATAGTCCAATGTTTTTTCCATACTGTCTCTGGGTAAAAGCTTTTTATCTCCCCGCCCCCTCCACCCTCTGCCTCAGGGTAATGGTAAAACACCTATTTGAAAGACAATTTTCAATGGTAAAATGTATCCTTTTTCATCTTTGTGATATGATAACTATGTGACATTGAAAATAATTATACAAACTATTCACAGCACAAAATTTTAAATAATTTTTTTATTGGTTTTGAAAGAACATATGTAAAAAAATGTTCACACACACACATACACACATTTTCTTACCAGGTATATGCTCTTGAAATAAATTAAACTGGATTCTTACCCAAGAATTAGGTTCACAGACATGAATGTCATGCTGTGATATTGGATGCAGTGAACCTGTCGGCACATAACACTAACTGAAATGATAATAATACAATTTCTTAAGCAAACTGGGGAATGAATGAATCAGGGTCACCTATTCCAGATGTCAGTAGAATGATTGCAGTTTCTCCATAGTTGAATTTGAACCATTTAGGATGGTCTTTTGTTTTGCAAATCCATGGGCTCAGCATTTCTTCTTAAATGGGTCTTCATCTAAATTTGCACTCTGCCTCCTTTAGTATTTATTATTGTTAACCAAAATATGGGCTATTTTAATACCCTGCTAAATGAAATCAGAGTCCATCAGTGTGGAGGCTGCATAAAAGGAAATGCATGAATGTGGTATAAGTTGCTATGTAGATGAGAAATGTAAATAAAAGATGAAATTCAGTTTAAATGAAATTTCAGTTAGAAAATGAATGTACCATTTTAAATAAATGGTTTGGCAGCAAACCACCAGGGAATCCCCAACAAAAGATACAGATTCAAAAATCCAGCTAATTATGTAGAATATTGACTCTGTGGTCAAAAAGCCTAAATTCAAATAGTTCTTCTGAAGAAGAACTTGCAGTCTTTGGCAAAACCACTTGATTTCTCTTGGCTTCAGTTTCCTTATAAGTAAAATGAGGATGCTAGACTAGATGGCTCCTGAGTCAGTCAACAAGCATTTATTAAGCTCTTATTGTGTTCTGGGCAGTATGCCTGGAAAAATGGTCCATTTAAAGAAGCTCACATTCAAATGGAGAAGATAATTTACAAATAACTATGGACCTACAAGATATATATAATGCAACATATAGTCTTTTTTATCTCATTTATAATTTGTATTATGGACTAAGAAATCTGGGTTATTAAAAATTAAAAAGGCTTTGAGTTCTCCTTAATAAGGTTTGGTGGTAATGCATTGGAATTGTCTACTGCTTCTGGGTACATATTTATGAAAGCCATTACATGACACACTGGGTTTACTATCTGAGCCATCTCAGAGCCTGGATAGTAAAACTGTTAATTTGGCAGACACAATAGGCTTGGTGGCCTTGTAACTTCTTTTAGCACCTTCTGTCTCATTCATTAATGATGGGATTGACCTTCAATCTCCTAGTGTTGTAATGAAAGAACTGCCCATGTCTATTAAGAAACAAAACTGACCTTGCTCCCTCACCTTTCGTGAAACATTTTTATTGTAGTGGCACTTTTTATTTTTTATTTTCTGTGTGTGTATATGTGTGTGTGATAGAGACAGACAGACAGATAGACAAGAGACAGAGAGAGACAGAGATATAAAGACAGAAAGACAGAGAGAGAAAAACAATCAGAAACAGAGAATTTCCAATGGAATTAACACTACCAACTAAAATATAAGCATGTAATTTAACTGAATCATGTTTTGCTATAATAGAATCAAATAAAGGATCACTTTTAAGTATTTGTCAAGAGCTGTGCTAAGTACTGGGGTGATAACAAAAGGCAAAAAAACAGTCCTTGGTCTCAAGGAGTTTAAGTTTTGATGAGTAAAACAGGTAAACAACTAGATAAAAATAAATACTGTAGTAAATGGGAGATACTCTGAGAGGGAAAAGCATTAGTATGAATCTAGAAGAAAGACAAAAATTTTATAAGAGGTGGGGATGAGGAATACAACAGCTTTCGAGTTGGTGGTGTATCCTGGAAACTATAACAGATTTAGAGTTGGAAACTCCTTGTTCTCTTCATAGCTTCTCTCAAGTGCCATATCCTATATCAAACTTGCCTTGTCCAACCTTCCCAAAATACTTATTTAAATTTTGTGTCTATGTTTATACATATATATTACATATTTATAGTTATACATGTACACATATACATATCTGTAATACTATGAAACAGCAATAGAAAGCAACATGAATACAGACAGCTGAATACACACATATGCATGCTATTTGCATGAATTTTTTTTTTTTTTCATCACTGTAGACTGTTTGAGGAAAAGGATTGTTGGTCAGTTTTATCTTATTCCACTAGGATTGACTACAGTATCTGGTACTAAATGGGTATTTATAAATCCTTGTTAATTTGGCATAAAAAGGATCTCATTCAAATACTGGCTTAGTTCTTACTTTGTGTGGTTTTGTGCATCCCTCATAATTATCATTTTTATGGTGCAATAAAATTATATTATACCTCTGTCATAATTTGTTCAACCATTCCCTAGTAGATGGGTACTTCGTTTTTGTTTTCAAGTTTGTTTGTTTTTTTTTATTTATAATTTTATCTCCTAAGAATATCTTAATATTTGTCATTGGTTGATAAAGCCCAGAAGCTGTTGTTCTGTCAAGTATTAGGCATTGGTGATGCAGAAGAGATTATCTAATAACAAGGTTTCAGTTAGGGATAGTAATAATCTGTCTTTTTTTTTTCCCTCCCATGCCTTATACCTCATGCACTTTCATATTTATAGGTTTGCATGGTTATTAATAATAATGTCATTGTGGGTTGGGGAACTGCATTGCAGCAAAATAATTATTAATAAGTAAAATATGGTGAAAGACGATAGAATGGATGGAGGGTAATTAAGAAAGCTTGGGTTCTACTCTAATAAATATTAAGTCTGTGATTTTGAGCAAAATATTTAACCACTCATTGTCTTAGAAAACTCCCCAACAAAACAATTATATTATATGTGAAGATTAAAAAAAAAGTTTTGTATTTGTTTATTTAAAACTCCAATTAGTGTATGGGACAGGGGTAAACTATGGGGGGCAGGTGCTAGACTCCCTTACCCAAATTAACTAATCAAAGACATCTTCAGATACAGAGAGCATTTATTTGGTCCTTGCAAGGAGAGACCCAAGCACACTTGGGGAAACATAGAACCTCTCAGCTTTTATCTCCCAGCTTGTGCCTGACCTAGCCAGCTGGAAATAGTAAATCTGATTAATTAGCAAAAGACCCAAGTCTTTTCACTGGATGAACTAAAAAAGAAGTAACCAGTATTGACCAATGGTCAGCGATGTTACCTGCTTCCTGTGGGTCATGTCACTTCCTGAAACTTGGACCTAGGGTCTGGCTTTTCTTGCCCTATAGATCCCTAGGTCTAGAGATCATGTGACTTCCTGCCACTTGGGCTGAAGGCCTGACCTACTCCATCTCATAGACTTTTTGAGAGATCTTTACCTGGTCCCATTCAGTAGTAAGTAAGTTATTCTTTAACTTTTTATTTTTATAAACACACTGAAATATCTTAAACAATTTTTTCCATGATTACTAACACATGAGTTCAACAAGAAACACATTTCTGAAGGCTTATTATATTTTTGGAGGGGTGGGGAGTAAAAGAGATCAACCAAAAGGGCCCATTGTGACCTTCAGGAATTTCCTAATCACTTTTGGTGGGAATTTTAGACTGACCAACTAATGAGGAAGACAGTCATTTTGAGGAAAAGACTGCTGGGTTTGGATTCAGAGTGATGTAGAGTGGAATTGCATTTCATAATAATGTCATTAAAAAATAGCAAAAGACATACCTGCCTTCAAGGATCTTTCAATAATGATAATGTTCTCATAGCCAGAAGATACCTTTTTTTGTATTGAAAAGATCATGGGTAAGGCAGCTAGTTGGTATAATGGATAGAATACCAGCCCCTGAAGTCAGGAAGACCTAAATTCAAATTTGACTCAGACACTTAACACTTCCTGCCTGTGTGATCCTGGGCAAGTCACTTAACCCCAATTGTCTCAGGTAAAAGAAAAGAAAAAAAAAAGAAAAAGAAAAGATCATGGACAAAATCCAAAAATTATTTTTTAATGGTTTGGGAAATCATGGCTTCTTTTAAAGTGTTAGAAGGAAAGGGTGTGTGGAGGGAATTAAGGACAAGATCTGGGAAGTTAGTGGGATTAGGGAGGAGTTAGGGAAAGGCCAGGGAGGGGCCTATTGGAGAACATACACAAACAAGAGATGATTAAACTTATTTTAGTTATGCTAACAAGGCAGTCCCAGAACTTTAAACCTCTTTTTGTATTCAGGGATGGTTGTTAATGAGAACAGGAAAGGCTAGTTTCTGCATTTACATTAGTCTTGATAATGGAGACTGAATAGATTTGTTTGCTTTTATATTATTCCTAATAATAAGAACCTTGGAATGAACTCTAAGAGTTCCTATCAAGAGAACCTGTATATAAATCTACCCATTCATCTCCAAATCCTTGCTAAAGAAAACAGGGTAAGTCACTTGTCTTTTAGGGGTCTCAGTACTCTCATTTATAAAATAAAAAATTGTAAGATCCTTGAAGGCAGGGATGTCATTTGCTATTTTTAATTTTTGCATCCCAAGGGCCTAACACATAATAGACACTTATTGTTTATTGATTGATAATTTCTTTAATATTTTTCCAACTCTGAATCCCAAGATCTATTTTTCATTCATCAAAAAAGTCTACTTTTCTATAGCTGACTACAATCATTTCTACTCTTACAATTTGATTTCAAAAGAAAATGCCTGTTAGAGGATATATTGCTAGCTATGGAATGGCCAATATCTAAGAACAAATTCTGCTTCAGATGTTTATTAGCAATGTGACTGTGGGCAGGCAAGTCACAACCTCTGTCTGGACCAGCTTGTGGGCTGGACCACTTATTCTCAGGACTTACTAAAAAAGCCCATCTTGTTCCTATTGTCAACCAAGATGGGAACTCAATTTTTTCCAAACTGTCTTGATTACTCTATTTGAGACAGCTTTGATAGAAACTCAATTTTCCCAGATTATCTTTAAGAGTCTCAACATCTCAATACATATCTTTGTAACTCCCTAGATCCTACCTTTCTTTCCCCTTCCTCCCTCTGACCTACCAAGCTCCTTCCTGATTTCTCCCTTTACTCATTAGATCCTGTCCTACCTCCCCACTCTACCATCTCCCCTGCTCTATAACAGTCATGTCCCCCCAAAAGGAAATTGCTCAATCACTACTATTGCTCTGCCTTGTTTAGTTGTAGCTGGTTTGAGTCCATGTACTATTTATGTAATAAACAGCAAATCTCTGTTACCTATTGTAATGCTCTGGGAGAAACTGAGGCAGTATCACACATTGGAGGTTAGATAATACTTTATTGATGTTAATTGAGAGTTCAGAATCCATAGCTATGGATCAGGACTGCTGGGACTCTTGTCTCAAAGCACACAGTCCATTGTGAATTTAGAGTGACAGGACAGACATGCCAGCCAACTGGATCTCAAGCAGGTCCAGCAAATTAAGTTTGGTCATAACATTTTTATAGACCTGCACTCAGACTGAACAAAGAACTCAGAAGGAAGGGTTGAGTACTGGGGGGGGGGGGGGAAGGAAAACCGAGTTGCAGGAAAGGCTATCAATTCAATTCTGACAGGTAGGGAGTAAAGGAAGCTTGAGAAGGAACTAGGAAACAGTAAGTCTGAAGCCAAAAGATAAGGGTACATTGAGGTGGAACATCTGGAGGTTTTACAACTTCATTGGAATGTGAGTCCAATTATTTCTGATGGTCAGAATGAAGGAGGTTGCTATTTTGGGGCAGAACGATCAAGGGAAACAAACAGCCAACTGAGGGAAACTGAGACATGGGAACTGTGGCACATTATGATGAATTTCTTTATACCATTAACTGAATGTCTATTATACTATTTTCTGCATTTGTTTTACAGATGAGAAAACTGGCAGTGAAGTGGTAATAAAAATACCAGAAATGTTGTATTGCAGAAATAAAGATAATCTCTGTTTGATTATATCTCAAAGGCAATCTAAATTAAGAAAATGCAGATCTTTCTGTGTTCATTCAGCCAACTTTGCCAAGAAAAATTTATTTTCTGGTAGTATACCTTAATAGTACAAATCTGTAGTATGTGATGGGACAAAAATGTGATTTTTAATCTTAGAGTCAGATAAATTGAGATTGAACACTAGTTTTTGCAGTCACCTGGGTGACTTTGGAATGTTATTTACCATCTCTGGGCATTTTTAAAATGAAGAGGTTGAATCAGATAATTTCTGGGATCCCTTATAGCTCTAAATCTATGCTCATATATTTGTGTCTGATGTCTGTTTCTCCTTCAAGATATATTACGAAAACTAATTTGACTAATTTGGTTGGACCAGTTTCTCATTTTTATCAAATTTTCTCAATACTAAAGTCAAAAGATCACAGATTTAAAATACGAAGGGAGCTCAGAAGTTATTTTATCCAAACTCATCATTTTATAAATGAGGAAATTAGCATCCAAGGAGTTAAATGACTTATCTGAGATCACAGCAGTTGTAAGTAAAATGGATTACAATTCAAAATCCAGCACTTTCCCCAGGAGATCATGGATTTAAAAATGAAAGAGGGAGAAAGGACTGAAAATGTTTCATCCTCTTCAATTCTAAAATATTAAATTTCTGATTTTGAAATTTTTTTTTTCAAAATTTCAATCTTTGTTGAATTTTTCTCAACTGTGCCCCACCTCCCAAATGTAAATCTGCAGTCTATGGCCTAGGAACTAGGCAGAGCTACCAAGATCTTTTCTAATGGTTCTCTTACTAGCAACTGAGGAATTCTCACAGATGGGTTTATTATAAGACTTTGTTAGCATTTCATTTTCATTCTAAGGAAACCCTGGAGGAAAATACTGAATTGAAGAATAGGGCTAGAATATTAATTAATAGATGCTTGAAGGGAAAAATGTTTCTAGTACTCTTTTAATATGTTTTATTTACAAAGTGAAATGTACTTACAGGTTTAGTATTTAGCTTGCATGTGAAATTGATCAACAATTTATTCCTTCTAAATTCAGAATTGATTGATTTCTTGATTTTAACTTAGATTTAACACAGTTTATGTAAAATCTGCCAGCATATAAATGGAAATCAATTCTGGATCTTTTGTTATGCACTACTGCTATTGTCATTAATATTTCTAATAAGTGTCCATTGAGTATTTTTTTGAAAAATGGCCAGCTATCTTTTTAGAGACTAATAGGAAAATGATTTTTCTCTACAGAATAAGCAGATTTTTTGACAGTGTTCCTAGAAAAGATTACCAATTAGTCCAATCTAATGAATTATTAAAATTGAACTGTCTTTTAAGGCCTTCTTTAAAGAAGATAGAATGAAAAACTGACCCACCAATAGTGAAGGACCAACAATTCTGTTGTTATAATAGACAATTTTACTCTCAAACAATAGTAGCATAAATCAACAATCAATCAACAAGCATTTATTAAGTACTAACCATATGACACTATACAAATTCAAAGAATGAAATAATCCCTGCTCCAGATGACATTCTAAGGGACAAGGTATCTGAGTGTAAAGAGATTAGAAGTACAAATGGACATTTATAGAAAATAAATCCAATTAAATATAAGGCATTCAAATACAATTTAGTGATATGAAAGAAGGCATTGGTGATTGAGTGAAGAATGGCTTCACATAGAACATGCTGCTTGAGCTTTGATTTAAAGGAAGAGAGAGATTCTAGTAGATGGAAGTGAGGAGCTAGTACATTCCAGGGAAGGAAATTCAGCCAAAACAAAGGCTCAGAGATAAGAGGTGAAGTCCTGTGTATAAGAAAAAGAGAAAACGGAAGGGCAAAATCTGACAGCTGAATGGATTTGTGAGCTGTGAGGAGGGTGAAGAATAAAAAATAATGCTGAGATTGCCATTCTTCCAGTCTCCCAGGTTTATAATGTTTTTGACAGAAATAGGTGAGTTTGGAAAAGGGATATGTCTTAAGGGAACAATGATCAGTCCTGTAAAAATTTCTTTGTTGGAGATGCACTATCAAAAGTCTCTTAAACATAGTCTTTCTTGTAGGCTCCCCTTTTGAGTATTATCAGTGCAGAAATGAAAGATACATCTAAAACTACAGTGAAGTTGGACTTGGTTTCCTTTTCATTGGGCTCAGTTTCAAGTAAGAGTTTTCAAATCAAAGAAATCCACAAATATGATGCTCCCTCCTGCCACTGAAGTATATTCCATAATAGAAGAGTTCCTGAATCACTGAATTGAAGTTATCTTTTAACTTATTTGTTAGTCATTTCATTTTGAGTGTCAGATTCTCCATGAACCCATTTAGGGTTTTCTTGGCAAAGATATTGGAGGGCTTTGCCATTTCCTTTTCCAGTTCATTTGACATATAAGGAAATTGAGGCAGAATTAAGTGATTTGTCCAGGGTCACATACATAGCTAGTAAGTGTGTAAGACTGCATTTGAGCTCTGGAAGATGAATTCTAAAGCGGCTTTTGAAAGTTATCCACTGATTATATCTGTCCTTTGAGTACTACCCAGAAATTCTTAGATTCTTAAGATTATATACCTAAAGTTGAGTCAGTCCATTCCCAACTCCTTTACTTTATTATAGATGAAGACACTGAGATCCAGCTACATAGAGAAATATTCCCCAAGGTTATACTAACAATATGCACAAGGTGGGATTTTCTGCTATTTGATGTGCCTTTTAAAGTTATATTATACTTAATCTATTTTATTTAGGTTAATTTTTTCTCAGCGAAATTCAATATCTATCAAATGTCTACAATATACAGAACACTATTTGTGTGTGTGTGTGTGTGTAAATTTGTATATCCCACCAGTACTGATGGTGAAATACATTTTTGTACTCCAATGGAACTCAGCAGAGTTGGGGAGTAAGGGCAAGCTGTCACTATCTGACCCGACCCGCGGGTCTCGAGCTAGGGGTGCCTGAGATCTCGCATCGGCCTGTGAGCCAAAGAGGCTGGGGAGGCTTTTTAACCTGGGGATGGGCTGTGAAAGGAAAGAATGGAGACCATTCTGTATGAGGGCAGAATAGCTCGTTTATTGAGGCTCAGTACAGGGTTTTTATACATGGTATATCAAAGTAAATTTTCATATAACAAAGGATGTAACATCCGTTGACCATTTGTCAGGAAATTGAATAAGGGGAGGGATATGGTGTATGCGTGATTTCCTGAAGCAGGATGCCTACTTGAAACTTTCTTGAGATAATTGATCGTATCTGGCTTCCTCGTATGCACTTTTTTGGGGGCAGGGGTTTGGTGATGTTCATTAGACCTCTTGCTGGTATGCACTTCCTTTTGGGGGGCAGGGGTTTGGTGATGTTTCTTAGACCTCTTTGTCTCCAACAGTCTCTTTGTCTCCAACAACTATCCATTGTTTTCCCCAGTTGCAAGCTAGTCCAGGAGTGGTGTTACAACCAATGTTCTTTTAGAGTGAGAGAAGAATCTTTTATTCAGTGATTCTTATGAAGAGTAGGTATACTTACGAGCCAGACACACTCAATACTGAAGTGGGAGCAACTTTATACGGTCAGGTTCTTTATCCCTCCCTTCAAGATTCAGATTGATTGAATTTACAGTCAAAGTTAGTCACAAGTGGTCAGATTTATAATCCTCTTTATTCACCTATTCCATGTGTCAAAAGATTTGTGTCTTGTCATTGACCCTACTGGGTTGGGCTGGTTTAATCCTGGGCCTGTCAGAAACTTTGTTGTTTAGCCACTTCCTTGGCTCACACAGTTATTGATTGGAGATAAATTAACAACATATTTTACCTCTCCGTTCATCTTGTTTTGACAATATCTATGGAAACCCAATTTCTCATACTCTTCACACTATGAAAAAGGAAACTAGATTATCATTTGTCTAGAAATAATAAAGAAAAAATTTTCAGAAATATTAGAAGAAGGTTAATTATAAATCAATGGACTATATGGAAAGAAATCTGAGTTTAATTCACCAAGAAAAAATGTAGTCAAACTTCAAAAATGCAAAATTTAAGGAAAGATTCTGTAGGAAGAAAGGAAAATAAGCCTTCCCATTTCAAGCAGCTTGAATTTGAAAAACATTTTATATTTAGAAAATGAAAGAAAAAAATAGAATCGGCTATTTTAAAGAAGAAAAAAAAAAGTTTGGCACCCCAAAATAACATCCTTCAAAGCTTAGTGTCTTCATTAAAAACAAAGCAAAACAAAACACTGGCCATTCAATTTGAGGCATTAATTTGAATTATTACTTCAAAACAACTCAGAGGAGAGAAGAATATTTAACATGCAAACTGACCAAACAGAAGAAAAGTAAATAGTTGTAGATAGCAGTTAAGGATTAAGAAATTAAAAGTTTTTAGGTGGATTGAACTATACAAAGCCAGGAATATGAAGTAGGGAAGTCTTTGTATTTGTGAGGTTTAGGAAACAACTTCAGTGTCTGAAAGATATTGAGAAGGGAAAGAAAGCATTGGTGGACTATAAAATTCTAAGGAACAAAGGTATAATGAGGATAATTAGGAGATGAATAAATGGAAAAAACAAATTAATATTTCTGGAGGAAAATCACAATTTCTCAATAGTACACTAAAGTTGCTCAGTATCTTGACAGAGAGAGAAGAGAAGAGAACAGGGCAACACCAGGAAAAAAAAAAAAGATTATAACTCAGAAAGAGAAAAATTAGAAGCTTTCAATGCTGCCTTCCCTCCACAACCCACTTTCACTCAACTTTTGATTGGTGACAGAGTAAGGGTAGAAGATTGCAGGATATATAACAAAGAAAGGGGGTGGGATTTGGATATAGCCAGCAATAAATGAACGGACTGGAAACATCACAAAACAATCCCACAGTTAGGCAATATGATTTTTTTTTTTTATCAACAAACTTTTCTAGGAGGTTATGTATGAAAATTATCTTTAAGATAAGGTCAAGTATGAAAAAAATGGTAGGTATCTGTGAAGGTAGGACCCAGAAGGAGTTTGGAGTTCACAAGGAAGATAAGCTAAAATTAAAAAAAAAAAAAAAAATTGAAGAATCAAAGATCAAGATCAGGACCCATGGACTATATATAACAAGTTTCTTATATATTACTGCTTCTACCTAAAATGATCATTCCTGTAAAAGTTGCATCTTATTCCAAAAGGGTAGTGTTCTCCATCTCCATCTCCACAAGTCTATTGGTATTGGCCTGAATCACCTCATTATTCAAAAGGTCAAGTTCAAGAGAATTGTTCATTGCATAATCTTATTTGAATGGGACCAGGTGAATATTTCTCAAAAAGTCTGAGTTGGAGTGAATTAGACCCTAGGCTAAATTTCAGGAAGTCCGGGGATTCCTTTTCTTTCTTTCTTTTTTTTTTTTTTTTTGCTGAGGCAATTGGGGTTAAGTGACTTGCCCAGGGTCACACAGGTAGGAAGTGTTAAGTTTCTGAGACCAGATTTGAACTCAGGTCTTCCTGACTTCGGGCTGGTGCTCTATCCACTGTGCCATCTAGCTGCCCCTGGGTATTCCTTTTCTAAGAGGTCTGTAGGGCAGAAAAGGTTGGGCTCTAGAGCTAAGCTTTAGGAAGTTATATAACCCACAGGAAGTAGATAGCATTGATGACCATTAATCAATGGTTACTTCTTTTCATTCCATCCAGTGAGCCCAAGCTATTTAAACAAATTTGTTATTTTCAGCTTGCTAGGTCAAGCATAATGCTGGGAGATGGGAGCGGAAGAGCTCTGTGCCTACTCGGTGTGCTTGGACCTCTCCTTGCAAGGACCAAATAAATGCTTCCTTTTTGTATCTGAAGAAGCCTCTGAGTAGTAGATTTGGGTAAGGGGTGGGGGAGGGGGGGTCTAGCACCTGTCCCACACATTGTAGTTGCTATGTACGATGTTCTTTTGGTTGTACTCACTTAGCATCAGTTCATGAAATTCTCTCCAGGCCTTTCTGAAATCATTCTGCTGATCATTTCTTACAGAACAACAATATTCCATAACATTCATATACCACAATTTATTCAGCCATTCTCCAATTGATGTGCATCCACTCAGTTTCCAGTTCCTTACCACCACAAAAAGGGCTGCCACAAACATTTTTTCCATGTGTGACTCCTTTTCCTTTTTTTATGATTTCTTTGGGATATAGATCTTGTAGAGAAACTATGCTAGATCAAAGGATATGACACAACTTGGTAGCCCTTTGAGCTACCAAAATTAATTGTAATTAAAGCAGAATTATACAAAAATAGAAAGGAAACATCTGCACACGATAGCAAGTTGTTTATATGATCTCTCATACACAGAATATAATTAGTACATGTGCAATGTGCTATGTTATATAAGCATATTAGAATATATAAGGCTGAGAAAATTTTGAATAAACAGATCTTCCTGTTTGACTATAAGTGAGTTCCGCTCCTTCACTTCTCACCCATGATCAGGATTCAGGCTGATACCGAAATAATCCGGTGAGTAGCTCTGGATACCTCTCTCCTAGAGAGCAAGGAATCCAATACATAATAAATATGCAATTCTTCTATACATATTTCCTCATTTAACCTGCACAAGAAAAATCAGATCAAAAAGGAAAAAAAAATTGAGAAAGAAAAAAAAATGTTGCAAATGCTCACATTTTCTATATTGCTACCAAGTTGCTACCAACCTACCACTTGGAATATGTAAAAACAAAATAAACAAACAAAAAAAGTCTCTAATATCAATGGTCTTCCTGATATTTTTCTGGGGGTGGAATTGACTAGAGAGGGATGAAATCTAATATTTGTAGAAATAACTATACTACTTTGAGAAAAAGAAGAGAGCTAACTATTATGGGAATCTGAACAAATTCTCTTAGGAAGTAGAACCAGCGATGATCCTTGAAGACAGAGAAGCACAGATGAGAGAGATTTACATTTTTTTAGGATTGTGGTATGGTTTTCATAAAGACACCAAAGTGAAAGATGAATTGTCAAGTTTGGTGAATAGCTAGGAGACCAGTATAGCTATAATGTATGGTGAGTAAAGACGATTGATGCCAGATACACGTGGAAACGTAAGTTAAAGCAGCCTTGTTATGGTGTTGAAATGGCAAGCTGAAAAATTTGTATTGTATCCTGGAGATAAATCACTGGAAATCACTGATAAGTCTTGTTTAAAGAGTATATAGGGTCAACTTCATGCATTGGGAAGAATATTTTGGCATTTAATAAGTAATGTGATAGTATACAAATATCATATTGTTATTGTTCAGTCATTTTTCATTCCAGATCTTTGTGACCCCATTTTGGATTTTCTTAACAAATACACTAGAGTGATTTGTCATTTCTTTCTCCATGTCTTTTTAAAAATGAAGAAACTGAGCCAAGCAGAGTCAAGTGATTTGCTTAGAATTACATAGCTAGTAAGTGTCTGAGGCTAGATTTGAACTCAGGAAGATGTTTCCTGTCTCCAGTCTCAGAGGAGACACCTAGCTGCTCTACCACATAAAATAAAATTATTCACTAGATACCTGCTATGTGTCATGTACTATATTTTCCCATTAAATGCTATTAATAGAGGATTTAAACTATTGTTTTCTTTAGAGATGATGAATTTATATTGATCAGTTTATGTTTTGTTTTGTTTTAATCTGATATCCCTTATGACCACCATGGTATATCTGGGATGACTGAACTTAGGGATGTAGGGAGTAGGGCCATGGAATCATGTATGACAGCTCACATTTCCCAGAGATTTGAGGCCTTAAGAGATATTTTATTATAATCACTTTTTAGGGTAGGTACTAAAGTATTTTTTTATTTATATTTTAAAGATGAAAAGCTGAATCTTGGGGGGTGGGATTGTTCATAATCATACAATTAAATAATGAAATCAATACTCAAATCCAGATTTTCTACTAGCAATTCCATTATTCATTCTATTACATGACCTTTACTTTCCAGAGCCATGGAACAGAACAAAATGGACTGGTGTAAACGAGGATAGAATTTGTAAAAGAAATGTCAGAATTATTTTCTTCACACACAAGAGTATATATTATATATGTTATATTTAAAATAAAGGGTAAATTGAGCCTATAAATTACCTTGCTCCAACTTAAGGTATCTAAAACAATATCTTGTCCTGGTAATTTTAACAAATGAGAATATTTGGATCGAATTAGTCAATGAGAGCTATGAACAAGGAAGCTAGACTGAATAGGGGAAAGAATGCTGTGTATGGAGTCAGAAAGTTCTAAGGTTCAAATATGGCTTCAGATGCTTCTAAAATGAGTATCCCTGGACAACTGAATTAACTTCTCTTTTGCTTTGTTTTTTTCTATTGCAAAATAGGGATTAAAAATACCTATATTAAGCAGTTGTGAAAATCAGGTAAGATAATATTTGTAAAATGCTTAGCATAGTACCTTTGTACTATATAAAGTACATTGTACTAGTTGAGATAGAAGTACATTGTAGGTTCTTATAAATGGTGAATACTTTCTGTTGAATTAATAAATTAACCAAAGGCAGCAGATGAGGGAATATGTCCTTAAAAGTCTCTAGATAAAATAGTCAATAAGCATTTATTAAGCATCTATTATGTACCAGGTATTGTGCCATACAAAAGCTATTGGATGGGCTGAAGATACTCACGTCCTCTAGACTATTTATAAATTATAGAACAGAAACTACAAGATTTTGATAGTGAACAAATAGAGAACAGTTCTACCCCAACCCTTGCAGATGATGGGGGTGGAAGGATGGGAAGCTATTGGTTATTGAGCCTCTCTCCTTGCCCTTTTTCCCCCAAGTAGAACTTTGTAAACTTCAGAGGGCAGGGGAATATGTATCTTTTCATAGCCATCCTATCATTTCCCTTGAAAATCAGCATCTGGAAACAATGTCTTCATATCAAGCTTTGAACAAAGTGGATATGCTGAAGAAAATCCAACAGAAAATGTACAAAAATGTCTATATTTTTTTCCATTTTAGATAAAAAGTTACATTCCTTGCTTTCAAATGAAATTGCTGACTCCAAATTGAATGTCTATTAATTCCATACAATTAATTAATGAATAATTTCCTATAAAGGAGAATTTCATGAATGCTCTTGAGAGAGAAGGATTATCAGCAAGCAGAAGTTGTAAGTTACCTATTTGTGATAAGTGTTCTTAACAGTTGAGACCACTTTCCCCTTGACTGTATGTACAGACAGGAGAGATTTTATAGAATTGTGGGAGCAAGTTTTATTCCAACTGTTTTTATTGTTCCACCTTAGTAAGTGCTCCTTACTAAAACCTAATAAAGTCTAACTGACTAATTTTAGAGCCTTATGTGCTATATAGGATTAGAAAGACACTATCTGACTTTTCAAGGTCCTCTAAATCCTAAAGATATGATGGATATGCTTAGTTAAGATCACATGACCATATGAACAGCTGGACAATCTAAATCTTCCTGATTCTAATAGAAATCCATGGTCTCTGTCTACAAATGCAGCACTCTTTTTACTTAGAGTTATGCACTTAATTTTAATTTCCAGATACTAGATTTGAACTCAGGAATTTTAATTTAGATTTAACATCTCTAAAGCCAGCCATAGTTTTTTATAATTACTATGTTCCAGGACTGTTGTGAAGATCAAAAGAGAAAATGTATGTAAAATGTTTTGAAAACTTTAAAAAAAAAAAAAAGTATATAAATGCCAGTTATTGCTAACATTTCTATCACTAGAGGGCAGTGAAAAAATTTCTTAGAGCAGACAGCATGGAAGGCTGATTTGCCCCTTAAATTCTGTTTTCAGGAAGCTATCAGGAGTTATATATACCAAGCTATTCTCTAAAGAATTGGGAAATTTCAAGGATAATTCTGAGTTACTCCATTTAGAGTCAGCAAAACACCAATTCACTTGAAAGCTAAAATGTAGCTTTTTATGTAATGGGGAAAAACAAAGAAGAAACAATTTGAGTACTTAATCAAATATGATGTCCTTGAATCACCTATAAAGACTTTGTGTGTACCTATAGGTGAGACTCAAAATCATTATGTAGTTTCAGAGCAAAAAAAGACCTGAAAAGTGGCCTCATACAATTACCTCATTTTAGAGATGAGAAAACTAAAGATTAGAGTGGTAAAGGCCTAAGGTAAATATATTGCTGTGCCACAGTTCCCATGTCTCAGTTTCCCTCAGCTGCCCTGTTTCAGGTTCCTTTGATTGTTCTGCCCAAAAATAGCAACCTCCTTCCTTCTGACCATCAGAAATAATTGGACTCACATTCCAAAGGAATCATAAAACCTCCAGATGGTCCACCTCAATGTTCCCCTTATCTTTATGGCCCAGACTTACTGTCTTCCTTTTCCAAACTTAGCACTCTTTACTCCCTACCTGTCAGAATTGAATTGATAGCCCTTCCTGGAACTCAATTCTCCTCTCTCTCTTCCCCCCCACTTCCGTGCTCAACTCCTCCTTCTGAGTTCTTTGTTGAGTCTGAGCACAGGAGGTCTATAAGAATGCTATGACCAAACTTACTATTTGCTGGATCTGCTTGAGATCCAGTCATGTCTGTCAGTCTAAACTCACAATGGACTGTGTGCTTAGAGACTTAAGTCCCAGCAATCCCAATCCACAGCTATGGATTCTGAACTCTCAATTAACATCAATAAAGTATTATCTAATCTCCAATGTGTGATACTGCCTCAGTTTCTCCTTGAGCATTACAATATGAGATTAGATTTTAATTCAGTCTTTCTGACTCCAGGCTCAGTGTTCTATCCACTGTGATTAAAGTGACAACTAACACATTTATAGAAGCAATACATGTAGCCCAACAACTTCTAACATTTTCTTATTAAACCATTGCATAAATGAGGTGGTGTATATTTTATTTTGAATAAGATTCAACCAATCTACAAAGCAGCAATTATAAAATATAGTCTCAATTAGGTGAACATATAAATGGGTAGCCCCAAAAGAGAGAATATTACCTTCAGTTTTATTTACAATTACAGCTATAGTTCAAAAGGATCCATACTTCAGTGAGTTTCCCCTTAATATTCAGCTAGGAGACACAATAAATTGAGAGCAATAATATTTATTAAAATTACATAGTAAGAATAGTAGTTATAAAAAATTCTTCCCCAAATTCCATGGTACACTCTTGAAAAAATCAACATGATAGTTATTATAAGATTGAACACATATTTAGAGTACAATAGTGATGAAGTACACACATAAGGAATATAGGTGACCAAGATAGTTCACATCTATAAATATCAAGCCTTGATGTTCTTTCTTTGCTTGTAAAACCTGCACACTGCTTTAGGAACAGTGTCTCTTAGGCTCTCAGCATCTCCTTTTCTATGCTTTCTTGCTTTCTTCTTCCTTCTCTTCCTCTTCTTTTTTCCTTTCTTTCTTCTGCTTCTACTTATTCCTCTTTTCCTTCTTTCTTTTTTCTTTCTTCTTTCTTCTGCTTCTGCTTCTACTTCTTTTCCTTATTTTGCTTTTACTGCTGCTGCTTCTTTTCCTTCTTTCTTCTTCTGCTTCTTCTACTGCTTCTTTTGCTGCTTCTGCTTCTTTCTTCTGCTACTTTTTTATGCACATTGCTTTATTAATCATGTAAAGATAAAAAATCAGAGCAAAAAGGGAAAAACCATGGGAGAGATTAAAAAAAAAACAACAGAAAAAAAAGTGAACATAGCATGTGTTGATTTAATTCTTTTTCTGAATGCAGATGGAATTTTCTGTCCAAAGTCTGTTGGGATTGCTTTGGATCATTGAACTACTGAGAAGAACCAAGTCTTCCGTAATTGATAATTATACATTCTTGCTGTTATTGCATACAAAGTATTCCTCCTTCGTTTGTTTTGTTCAGCATCAGTTGGTGCTTCTCTAAGCTTCTTGAAATCTGTTTCTGCATTCTTTGTGGCCAAATGAACTCATTGAAACTATTTCCTGCCTTCATTAACTCAATTTGACTAATCTGTGTTGATGTGTCTAGAGAAAGTTTTTCTGATATCTCTCTGCTAAATGCACTTTCTCTTACTGACTCTCTTGTCTGGGCCAATGGAATAGGGAGAGGGTAAGACGAGAAAATGCACTTCTTGCCTCTTGTCCTAGTGCAGGGGATGTGCAACATCTAGTAGCCAAAATTTCCCTTCAAATTCTATGAGGGAGAACTCCTTTATACTTTAGAAGGGATATTTATTGTTATTGGTGATGATCATTTCAGTGGGTCCATCTTTTGTCATCCTATTTGGGGTTTTCTTGGCAGATACTGGAATAGTTTGCCACTTCCTTCTCCAGTTTATTTTATAGATTAGGAAGTGGGCCAACAGGGTTAAATGATAGTCACACAATGAGTCAATGTCTGAGGCTGGAGTTAAACTCAGGAAGATATGTATTCTTGATTCCCAGCTCAGTGCTTTTAGCCACTGTGTCACCTATCTGACTTGTGAAAGAATAACAGATTGTCAAAAACTCCTTGACCCTCTTTAACATATTAATAGTTCATTGTTTCTTGTTTGCCTTTTGCTTTCTGTAATTATGTGAACTTCTTAGAAGGGAGGAATTAAATCATCTCTACAACAAAAGCAAGAATTTATAATTCTTCATGGAGCTCTAAGCCATTTTTAACTTACTTTTTTAAAATTTAATTTTACTTTTTTTGTCTGAGGGTGCAGTAGTTAGAACACTGGGCTTAGAAGCAGGAAGATTCATTTTCATAAATTTAAATCCATCTTCAGACAACTACTAGCTGTATAACCTTGGGCAACTTAGTGAACCCTTTTTGCCTCAGTTTTCTTCATCTATAAAATGAATTTGAGAAGGAAATGGCAAACCACTCCAATATCTCTACCACCAAAACCCCAAATGGGATCACAAAGACTTAGATACAGCTGAACGACAATAACTTTCTGCCAACTGAAGGTAACCATTGGTAAAGTACTTAATCTCTTGATAGCCCCTGAAGTCAGGTTTGTTAGCATGAGGATATTTTCTGGGATTTTAAGCAGTTATTGACAATACATGCTACTATATTATGTTTGTCACAAGCTAGTGCTCTTAAAAGATATCTTCTCACTATAAGATGTGGAAGTTGTGCTTAGCTAGAAAATACAAGATGGCATTGCTACTTACACCTTATTTGTTATTAGTCTTTGGTACATCATTGAAAGAGGCAATTGTGCAATAAATGACAATCGGTTGCTGTTGTTCCAATTACTGAGATTTTCTACAACTACCTTGACAATTTGAATTGAATACCAACCTTTTCTGATACTGTTTTCAGGCTTACACACATATAGTTATTTTATGATGCACATAGAACTGTAATAATGAGCTTCAGTGCTCAAGATGATAATCTTGCTTATCATCCTGGAAAAGAACTATTGAATTCTGATATTCTGTCATTTTCCACCATAGCTCCTAAGTTACATTGTGCTGTTTCCATAGGAAATTCTGATATTACAAAACCTCCTCTACATATAATTTCTTAAATTAAAATATGAGGTTATGGATTGACTTGTTTTGTACTACTCAAAAAGGAAAGAATAACTCACAAAGAAACTTTTATGATTAATTCAAGTCACTTACAATCATTAATCTGAATTATTTTCCAATAAAATTATCTTGGGCATATTACACAGTATTTTAAAGAATTTTTTACATGAAAATATTGGCCAGAAACTATATCTATTGACTTAGAATTGATTATAATGTTGAAAAGGAATAGAACATGCCAAGCTTCTTAAAATAACTTGCTGAAGGCACCTACTCTTCTAAAGGGATTTGCCAAGGAACCATAGTCAAGAATTTATGTTAAGTTTTCAAAACCATTCAAGGAAAATAACTTTATTTTCATATCTATAACAGCTCAAAATACTTCCAGTATTGTCCTTGATTTTTACTAAAGTAATAACAATTCTGTGAAACATATTTTTAAATACTACTGTCCCTGATAATGAATCTGTATTTACATAAATTTCATTGAAGAAATCTGTGAATAGAATCATATTTGAACTGTCACCATTTTGCCTTGTTACATGCAAATAAATTGTCAGGTTAAAAGATTGTTGTGGATTAATAAAGATGCCCTGGAACATATATTTGAAGAAGTTTGAGAAACAAGATTTAGACAAAGTTTTATTGATTACTATTTTCCCTTTTAATGGTCAATAACAGAAGTTAATTCTATTATATACTAGTGTACTAAAGTACTTGTTATTCTCTCCATTTATATTATTAAAACCTAAAACATGACACACCAAAACAGCAACAAGAAAATATCTTTGTAGCTGGAAAACAAATGGACTACAGCTTGAAGAATGAATTTGCATCATGCTGCAATAACTATGAGGTGGCTTAAAGAATCAAACAAAGCTTTATAAAAACAGGAGAAAACGGAATGGTATTTTTATCAGCTGTGAAGGGGAGTTGCAAAATGTTGACTGGAAATTTTTTTTTTATTATTAAAGCATTTTGCATAACATATTTGCATAACATTTTTTGCATAACATATGTATGGGTAGTTCCTCAGCATTGATCTTTACAAAGCTTTCCGTTACAAATTTTACCCCCAGTTCCCTCCCCTCCCCTAGATGGCAGGAAGTCCACTACATGTTAATAATGTTGAAATACTTGACAAGTTGTTTTGCAAGAAAAATCCTATCTACAAGAAAAAAAAATTCTGCTTTATGGGAGAGTTCATCCCATTCACATTCACAGTTAGAATAACTAATTCTTTATTTCCTGCCATCTTATTTACCCAAGTTATGTTTTTCCCTTTCCTTTCCCCTTTCTTCATTCCCCCCTCCTCAGTATTTTGCTTTTGATGACCCCTTCCCCCAAAGAATCCTCCCCCCTTTTGAGCCCCTCCCCCTTTTTTTACTCCTTTCCCCTGATTCTTCTATTTTCCCTTCTATTAGTTCATCCCTTTCTTTTCCTCCTTTCCCTGCCACTTCCCTACAGCGAATGACAAGTTTCTCTGTGAAACCAAAAGGGTCTGACATACACTTTTAGAACCCAATCTGATGAGACTAAGATTTACACAATGCTCATCTCCCTCCCTTCTTTCTCTCAATTGTATTAGGTTTTCTTTGCCTTTTTATGAGATTTTCTTATTTTTACCTCCTTTTTTTAAAAAAAAAAAATCTTATTTTACCACCTTTTCCCTTTTTTCCCCAGTATGATAATCTTTCCCCCTCTAGTTTTCTTTTTCATATTATCAAAGTAATATCTAATTATACCCCCAATCTTTAAGTATCCCCATAGTAGAAATAAAGTTCTCAAGAGTCCTTTCCTTTTTACCTTTTTATGCTTCTCTTGAGTTCTGTGTTTGGAAGTTGAATTTTTTGTTCAGATCTGCTCTTTTCATTAGAAATAGGTGAAATTCACCTATATCATTAAATGACCATCTTCTTCCCTGGAGGATAATGCTCATTCTAGCTGGATAGGTTATTCTTGGCTGTAGTCCAAGTTCCTTTGCCTTTTGGAATATCTGGTTCCAGGCCCTTTAATCCTTCAATGTGGAGGCTGACAGATCCTGTGTGTTTCTAATTATTGATCCTCGGTATTTGGATTGTTTCTTTCTAGCTGCTAGCAGAATCTTTTCCTTGGTGCTGTAGTCCTGAAATTTAGCCACGATATTCCTTGGGGTTTTAATTTTGGGGTCTCTTTCAGGAGGGGATCGGTGAATTCTTTCAATGGTGATTTTGCCTTCTGATTCTACAATCTCAGGGCAGTTTTCTTTCATGATTTCCTGGAAGATCGTGTTTAGATTCTTTTTTTCATCATGGCTTTCAGGAAGTCCAATAATCCTTAGATTGTCTCTCCTAGATCTATTTTCCAAGTCAGTTGTTTTTCCTAAAAGATATTTCATATTTTCTTCTATTTTTTCATATTTTTTTTGTTTTTATTTGACTGATTCTTGAAGTCTTATTGAGTCATTCACTTGCATTTGTTCAATTCTTACTTTTAAAGTGTTGTTTTCTTCAGTTACCTTTTTTAGCTCCTTTTGTAACTGGCCAATTTGTTCATCTTACTCATTTTTTATTTATTTTTTTTATTTTTTTAAAGCTTGGGGTCTGTGCAAAGCAGAGAAGTGGTGGCTAGCTGTGGTAGTTTGCCCTGGGGCAATTCTGCTACTTAACTTCCGGTGCCAGGCTGGTTGGGCTAGGACCATGCCTTTGCAATGGGTTACAAACTGCCTTTTACAAAAGGCAGATCTGCCAGAGCACCTGCTCGCAATCAGGGCAGAGTGTCCCCAGTGCCTCAGAAACTCTCACCAGCTGTTTTGAGTTTCTGCCACGCTAAGCCCCACCCAGTTTCCTGCCTCTCCTGGAAGCCAGGCAAAGTGCTTACCCCCACTGCTTGCCCCCTCTGCCCGACTGAAACAGACCTCTATGAAGTTCTTCAAAGGTAACTTCAGCAAGCAGAATTTCTTAGTCCAAATATTTCTGGGTTCCTTGACTTAAAGATCAGTTCAGAGGCTTATTTTACTGTTGATTTGAGAGAATGTCAGAGGAGGACACAGAGTTGCTCACTCCGCCATCTTGGCTCCACCTGAGTGGAAAATTTTCAAAGGATATTCTGAGATCAGGATTGCTACCCCTGCTTTTTTTTGTTCACCTGAAGCATAATAGATTCTGCTCTAGCCTTTTACCTTCACCCTGTATGTATCTCTATGTTTTAGATGTGTTTCTTATATACAACATATTGTTGGATTCTGGTTTTTAATCCACTCTGCTATCTGCTTCTGCTTTAAGGGAGAGTTCATTCCATTCACATTCACAGTTAAAATAACTAATTCTGTATTTCCTGTCATCTTATTTACCCTAGCTTATGCTTTTCTCTTTCTTATCCCCTTTCCCTCCTCCCTAGTATTTTGCTTTTGAAAACCACTTCCCTCAAACAATCCTTCCCCTTTAGAGCCCCACCCATCCCTTTTTCCCCCCCTTTCCCTCCAGTTTCCTTATAAGTACGTCTATTATTCCCTCTGAGCCAAATCTGATGAGATGGAGATTAACCCAATTCTCATTCCCCTCCCTTTTCTCCCCTCAATCATTATAGGTTTTCTTTGCCTCTACATGTGATGTAATTTCCCTTATTTTACCTCCTTTTCCTCTTCTTCCAGTGTTATCCCTTTTCTACCTCTAATTTCTTTTTCAGTTTATCATATCATAAGATTCATAAAATCACAATAAACATATAATAATAATCATCAAATCACAGTAATCATATGATAATAATCATAAAATCATAGTAATCATATCTTAATCATAATGTAATAATAGATTCATAAAATCAACCCTCATTCTATAAGTATCTATAACATAAATATAGTTCTCGAGAGTTATTTTTTCTTGTTACCTTTTTATTTTTCTCTTGTGTTCTGTGTTTGTAGATCAAATTTTTTGTTCAGTTCTGGTCTTTTCAGTAGAAATAGGTGAAATTCTCCTATATCATTGAATGACCATCTTCTTCCCTGGAAGATAATGCTCATTCTAGCTGGGTAACTTATTCTTGGCTGTAATCCAAGTTCCTTTGCCCTTCGGAATATCTGATTCCAGGCCCTACCATCCTTCAAAGTAGAAACTGCTAGGTCCTGTGTGATCCTAATTGTAGCTCCCAGATATTTAAATTGTTTCTTTCTGGCTTCTTGTAATATCTTTTCCTTGGTATGATAGTTATGGAATTTAGCCACGATATTTCTGGGGGACTTAATTTTTGAGTTTCTTTCAGGAGGTGATCAGTGGATTGTTTCAAGGAGTATTTTGCCTTCTGGGTGTAAAATATCAGGGCAGTTTTCTTTTATGATTTCCTGGAATATAGTGTCCAGGTTCTTTTTTTCATCATGGCTTTCAGGAAGCCCTATAATCCTTAGATTGTCTCTCCTAGATCTATTTTCCAGGTCAGTTGTTTTTCCTAGGAGATATTTCATGTTTTTCTCTATCTTTTCATTTTTTTGTTTTTGTTCAACTGATTCTTGAAGTCTTGATGAGTCATTAATTTCCAATTGTTCGATTCTAATTTTTAATGTCTTATTGTCTTCAGTTACTGTTTTTAGTTCCTTTTGCAATTGACCAATTACATTTTTTTGTTCATTGCATTCTTTTTCCATTTTTTCTATTTTATTTTGCAGTGATCTCATTTCGTTTCCCCATGTTTCTTCTAATTCTCTTTTAAGATTTTTTATGCAATCTTCAAAGAAATCCTTGTGACATGGAGACCAATTTATGTTTCTCTTTGGGGCTTTTTCTGGAGTTGCTTTACCTTTAGGGATCTCAGGATTTGAGGTCTGTTCTTCCCTCTCTCCATAAAAGTTGTCTATGGTGAGAGCTCTTCTTGGTTTTTTTATTCATTTTTTTTTTTTTAAAGGTGTGAGGTCTGTTTAGGGCAAAGGTGGGACAGCTGCTTTAATTTGCCCTGGGGCAGTTCTGCTGATTGAGTTATTTCAGGAACTGGGCAGTTCTGCTGATTGAATTATGTCAGGGGCTGGGCAGGTCTGCTAATTGAATTATTTCTGGTGCTTATCAGTCCTGCTGTTTGATTGATTGCTTTAAGGTGCTGTGTAATGGCAGCTAGGTCCGATGCTCATCAGGGCTTCAGTGGTTCACAATCTATCCCCCTCAAAAGGCAGACCCTCCAAACCACCTGCCCACAATCAGGACAGATTGGTCCAAGAGGCCCGCAGAAGACTCCCAGGTGTGTGAAAAGCACAACGCTCCCACTCCTGTTCCGACTCCTGTTCCAGCTCCCTGCTCCAGCTCCCTGCCCCGGTCTCCCTGCGCTGCAGTCTGGGTTCAGTAGGCCACCCCCTGCCCCATTAAAACAGACCTGTTTTGAGGTTCTTCCAGAGTATCTTCTTCTAGAATCGTGTTGTTCTCCAGATATTGTGCATTTTTTTGCTTCAGAATCAGTCTAGAGGCTTCATATGTTGTTGGTTTGAGGGGAGGTTAGAGGAGGTTACAGAGACTCCTGTCTGATCTCCGCCACCATGGCTCCACCCCCGGAAGGAAGTCTCAAAGGATATTCTTCTCTTAGGGGGAGACAAATGTAAACCATAAATGTGATCCAGAGGCATAGAGGATATCCTGGATAAAGTCTAAAAAGAAGAATTCTTGATGCAGAATATCTATAGATGTTCTTTTTTGTTTGATTTTTTATAAATGAGCCTACTGTGTAGTCTCAAAAATAAAATAAATTTAATATTTAAAGGAAAAAATCTTACAAGTAAACCATATCAAGTAGATGACTTAGGTGGCTTAGAGAATCATTAAGGGTTCAATTTTTTTTTCTCTTTCAGTGCAGAGAAGTCTGTAGATTTAATCTGTAAGCTCAATACAAAGTTAGCAGAGCTAAATACAGTAAATAATAGCTATTGTTTATGAAACACTTTAAGGTATATAAATTGTTTTACAAATACTGTCTCATTTTATCCTCACAACTTGGTTGTTAGGTGCTATGGTTATCATGCCCACTTTACAGATGTGGAAACTGAGATAGACAGACCTTATGTGAATTGCCAAGTCACATATGTAGCAAATACTTGAAGCACAATTTGAATTCAGATCTTCCTGACCCCAATTCCAGTGTATCATAATTGAAATGAGGAGGTGTTTTTCCACACAATATCCAGAGTATAAATGGTACTATTACTTCATATTGATTAATTCTATATTAAAAGCATTATGGCTTTCCAAAACTTCCACAGCACTTGCAAGTTACTAAAACCTTATGTAAGGGGTTAAAAAGGCTAACTATTTAAGAACGTTCTATAACGTGCTTAATATCCTTAGTAAATAGTTATATTTCTTAAGTACTATATTTTACACTAGGAAAAATAGTTAATAATTGCTCCATTTGTTAATAGTTACCTTCTTGACAGAAGTCCTTTAGTATAATGGAAAAAATATTGAGCCAAAGTTCAATTCCTGAGTTTAATACTTATTGCCCATGTTATTCTGAATAAACTTCTTGAGTAAACTACTCACCTAAGTAAAAATAAGGGATTTGTATAATATACCATATACAATGACTTCTGATTTAAAAAAAATTTATGAGGACATAATTCCATTTCAATAAATGGTTTTGGGAATAGAAAACTCAGGTAAAGCAAAATCAATAGCTTTCCTAACTACTTTACACTGACCTCAGACAGAAGCAGACAAGTCACAATCCAGATAGCAATTAAATACTTTCAATGGCCTTTGAAATCATCCATCACTTTAACAAAACAAATCTCAACACTTTGAGCCTTAGAGGTAGATTTCATGAGTTTCTATAAAATCCCGGGGGGGGGGGAAGCATTATCCAGTTGCCAATCATACTGAGATGAACTTGTCAGTTTAGAATTATCTGGTAAGTCTTCAGCAGAAATGAGACAAATATTTTGGGATATTAAAAAAAAAAGAACAATATCATCTAAATATACTTTTATATTTCTGACATTTACATACTGTAATATTTTGGATTTTAATTGATTTCCATTTCTACCTTATTTTAAATTAATATTTATTGGCTGTTCTATCACTTTGTTTCAGATGTAAAGAGCAGATTTGTTCCAGTGAAAACATCTCTCCCTCTTTTTTCTTGACAGCAGAATGTCTTGATAAAAGCTACCGCTTTTAGAAAGTCAATGGATCTATTATAATCAGTAAAATTTTTTAGTCCCTGCAATATGTTTTGTGCTTTGAGTATCTGATATATTACTTGGCCTAGTTCCACTTCTAACTACATTTTTCTGAGTTGATTCTTAGCCAGTTTGAATTAAAAAAAAAATTCTGATAGAAAATAGTTTCTTTCCTGTGTATCTTTTAGGTTTAATGTCTTCCAAGTATATATTCAATGCTCTTGTATGGTAATTTTCAAATTGTGTGTAGTTGGTTGGAGAAACTAGAAAATGTTGAGAGTCATGACTAAAGATAAAGCTCACTAATCACTTACATATCAATTACAAGGTGTCAAAGAAATTTTTCTCAGTCTGTCTTCATTGCCTTTTGAGATTATGCTTTCTGTTGTCACAAACCCACAATATTTTACAAGTTTTCTAGACTTGTTTCTGCTAAAATAAGAATCACTCCTACCAAATGTATTAAAAACAGAGTCTTAATAAATTACAACTAGTTTCAGGTTGAGGCCTTTTTTCCAGTACACTTTACTTTACTGTTAGTGTCATTTCAGATTTCAAGCAACATTCTGACTCCCCTCCCAGTAAAGAAGGTCTTCTTTTCAGCAGGACATAACACTGTAGATCAAACATTGTGATTGGGCTGAAAGAGGTCCCATTCTATCTTTCCATCACCAGTACAAGTGATTTGCCCTCAATCTCTCTTTCTGTTTGTACTTGTGACACATCTAACTACTTAGGTCTGCATTAAGGAGAATCCTATTCATGAAGACCTTGCTAAGGGTTTAGGGAATGCAAGGCAGCTAATACTACCCTCAAGAAGATGAACAAGGACAGAACATTAATATGAGATAATTCTCTACACAGGACCAGAAAGATTCAGAATTTTAAAGTGTTATGAATCCTAATATGTTCCATTAATATTGGCTCAAAATGATGAAACCCTCTAGATGTAGCAGTCATTTGAATATACTGAAGAAAAAGAGAAGAATGGGAAATTATCTTTAAGCCACAGTTATTTTTTCTTAATTACCAAACATATACTGAACACATATTGTATTAAGGAATCAAATGAGTAGATTCCTGCAAAACAAGAATAGCAATGTTGAAAATCACTTTTACGTTTTCATTTTTTGGAACCTTAGAACACCTTTATTCAAATTCAGACTCTATCAATGACTTAGATAATCATGAAAAAGCCATTTTATCCCCTCTTTGGTTTAGTTTTAACATGAATAAAATGAAGAAATTTGGCCAAGATGATGTGTAAGGTACCTTCCAAATTTCAGTCTCTGATACTATGACCTTATGAATCATTAGGAGCAATGATATATTTTAACTTTAGAACTGAAATTAGATAGATGGAGGCAAGAGTTGGGAAATGCAGAAGACACTGGGATGAATGGGAGGGCTTTTAGAACAGTTTCAGGTTTAATTCCCTGAAGTATATCCCAACATGTCCTTGAATATAAAACTTCACCTCACATGAAAAGAGATGCTCCCAACAATGTTTTAAAATTTACTTGATGCTCTCTACTTATTGCAAAGAGAAATGGGAAAGGAGTTCTATGTCTAAACAATCTTTATCTCTTAGAACTTGCTCTATCCAGCAAATAATCCCCTCACCCCACAAAATTTCTAAAAATTATTTTGTATATATTTTGAATCAATGTATATATTTATTTATAATATAAACTTACTTTATAGAATGGAGGTTCTTTGAAGGCAGAGATTGTTTCATTTTTATTTTCCTATGACCAGAGCCCAGCATATCTGATACATAGCAAATCCTCCAAAAGTGTATGCTAATGAATTGATTATCTAACCTCTCCTTGAAGACCTAGTCAAGTGAAACCAATTACCTCCTAAGGCAAGCTATTACACTTTTGGATTGCTCTAATTATTAGGAAGTAATTTCTTATATGTAACTTTAACCTGTCTCTTAGGAACTTTCACTCATTTTTGCTAGTCTACATAACAATCCTTCAATATTTGTCATAACTAATATGTCATATTTGTCTTTTATTTCTTATCATGATTGCTTTATCCTGAATACTGTCCTGATTCTCAAAATCTTTTTTTTTTTTTTAAATGTAGTTCCCAGAATGGAATATATTTCAGATTAGGTCTGACAAAGGGAAGAAAATAAAAGAGCTATCCATTTACTAGTACTCTTAAAGTGGTATAAGATTGTATTCATTTCACTGGCTATTGAATAACACCATAGCTACATATTGGGTTTTTAGTTGCCTAAAATCCTAAAATCTTTTTCATAAGAACTGCTAGCACTACATCTCTCATCTTGAATTTATAAATATTATTTTTGAAGACAGAATAAGACTTTCTATTTTAACATTCATCTGTTTCATTTGGCCCAAGTTTCTTTCTTGATAAGATCTTTTTGTATGCTGAGTGTCATCCAAGTTATTACCTATTCCTCTCAACAGCATATAATGTCCAAATCCGATAAGCATGTAGGACTTAGTCAAACTCTTGGGGAAAACATCAACTATCCCAAGATTAAGGATGGACATTTAGGGAACTTATCCAGCAAGTAACTTCCAAGTAAGTTAAAAGCACTGATGGGTACAATCCTGAACTGACTTATCTAGTCCATTTCTTTGCAACTTGTTCACATAGAGTAGAAATGGGATCCTTAAGGATAGCATGTTGACTTAGAAAATCACAATTTACATTATTTGTAGATGATCACAGATAGTGGGGACACTCTGGGTGAGGTCGACCCTTCAGCCCAAAGGGAATCTGCTGACAATGTCTGGTTCGGCTCTCATCTCTCCTTGGGAGGGTCTCACCCTTCCTAAGAAGTTAGGGGGAGCATGGCCACCAGTGTTCTACTTGAAGCAAGAGATACAGTAGAGAGAAGTATTTACATATCTATAGCAGGGTGGTTATAGTTAGCACTTAACATAGTACCTGGTAAATAGTAGGTGATTGTAAATGATTTTAATTGATTGAATAATCAGAGATTTACTTTTCCCTTCCCTCTGGATATAATGGATAGCTTTTTTAAGCCTAGTTAAAACTAAGGATCGCTACTTATTTTTATTAATTAATGCTGGGACAAATAATATCATCAAAAGAAACTTAGAATTCATTTTTAGGAATTCTGAAATTCTGGGCAGAAAACTGGAAACTTAAGAGGACAATGGTGTATTTATTACTGATGTTGATTGAAGGAACATAAAGGCTATTCTTATCCGGAGATAAGAAAGCAACAATAAAAATGTAGAAGGCAATATTAATCTGGGTAGATGACTGGATGAGATGAAAAGGAAGTTATGAGAAAATTTAGAATCATACTTTACTGTGTATTTTTTGATACTAGAAAAAATGTTTTAGCAAATCTAGGAAGTTGGAGTCCACGCAAATGAGAGTCACCAATATCATATGGAGTTCCAGAGAAAGAACTGATGTCTGAATATAGAATGATGGTCCCTCTTCTCTCTTTCTCTCTCTCTCTTTTTCTCTCTCCCTCCCTCCCTCCCTCCCTCCCTCTCTCTCTCTCTCTCTCTCTCTCTCTCTCTCTCTCTCTCTCTCTCTTTCTCTTTCTTTCATTTTTCACCCTCCCCCCTCCAGTTTCTTTACACAAAATTACTAAAATGGAAATGCTTTACATGATTGCACATATATAACCTATCAGATTGCTTACTATTTTGGAAGGGGAGAGAGAAAGGGAGAGATAGAATTTAGAATTTAAAGCTTTAAACAAAAACATCAAATATTAAAAATTATGTTTACATGTTATTGGAGAAAACTAAGTATCATTTAAAAAACACAAAAAGAAATGAGAGGTGACCAACAATGCTATGGACTGCCTGGGAAAGTAGTGAGTTATCTAGGAATTTTCTAGAAATGGTTGGATATCCATTTGTTGGGAATATTGTAGGATGGAATCCTGCTCCATTATAGATTAGATAAAATATTCCCTGAGGTTCCTTTCAATCTTCATATTCTGTAGTGCTATGACCCACAATTATATCCTTGACTGTGTTCTTTATCTCTCTTTTTTATTTGACATGACCTCTCTTCTTGCCTTTCTCAAAATCGTGTAGCTGTCTACATTTCACAGCTGCTACGAGCAATCATATGGTTCTCTTCTGGCTTCTGTGATAGATGTAAACAATGATTACTAATATCAAACTCTAAGATCAATGAAAAAAAAAGGAAGTTCCAAAGATTATTTGAGCAAGAGCAATTTGTAAATGAAAAATGGTTAACTTCTCAAGATGGCTATTATGAAAGCATAATACCTATTGCATTGCTTACAAATGTAGGATGACCCTAAATGAATATACTATGAAATTGTGATATCTTTAAAAGGAAAACAAAAGGGGGGAAATCCCTATTGCTGGCACACACACACACACACACACACACTCTCACACACACACATATATATATACACACTAAAGTACATACTTATATATATATTTATATAGTTGTTATGAAAGTTTAAAAAATTATTTCAATTTAAAAATATGATTCTATTCACCAAATAATTCACTTACCACCTATAATGTTCAAAACACCGTGGTGAATAGTAGGGATGAAAAAAAAATATTGTCTAGAAGGAACTATTGATCATTTAAATATTTATCACTTCTGTCTTTTCTTTCATCAGTTTTATTGTTCCTTTTTTTTTTTTACTAGAAGATCTTCCCAGATGAGTCCACTATTTATTATGTTATAATATGTCTATTCTACTTAAAAACTTTTTTAAAATTAATGGTAAATCTGCTTAAATTCAGCAAAGGCGATTTTTCAGTTCATATTCATTTTCCTTGTGTTCTCAAGATATAGAATTGTGTTAAAAGTTTGAAATTTAAGTATTGTGAAAAACTCTCTGAACCTACAGAAGTATCCTGAAAGTACAAATCCAGATTATAATTATAAAAGCTACAGTTAATGGGGGACAGTTACAATTCTTACTAAATTGATCATTAAATTCAGCTGACTTTAATATGATAAATTACAAATGGCCAGCTATAGGAGTATAATGGGCCAGCAATTGCTAGTGCTTAAAGGGACAATGGTTTGATTATTGCCAGGTTTTGAAATATTTATAATTCAAATGGTTCTCTTCCAATATAACTCATTCAATTTGAAGAAGCCTTATTAATATGCTGCAGTGTGGGACAACCACAAAATCAGGGCAGAGGTGTCAATTCTAGCTTTTCACCCCAAGGTCAGTACAGAGAGAAGAAATAGAACCAGAAGCATTGAGGTCTTATGAAATTTACCTCACAGAAGATGACAAAGATCAGCTTTGAAACTGCCTAAAATATTAAATAAGAATTTAAACTCCTTGTGATATAATTTCCAATGACCTTGGAAAAAATTACCTGCTAAGATTTTATTGTTTAAAATCAAGTAAGTCTTTTCTGAGTAGTCCAATTTTAAAACCATAATGGATTTTCATTTCAAAGATTTAGATATTATGAAACAAAGAAGATGGCATTTTTGATATGACTATTAAATAAGGAATAATATTCAGTAAACCCAGCAGAGATAATTTAGTCTACTGGGGAAAGTCAAGTAACTGGTCACAATGTTTTGGCAAAAATGAGTTTCAAAGTTAACTGTTTTCTTTTGAAACCTTTGTTAAGGGCAGTCACTAATTTGAAGGAAGCCCCCATGTCCATTTATCTTCAGAAACTGAAATGCTTTTGTTCTGCCTTATTCATTTAGAGACTGAATTATGGCCCAGAAAGTTCAAATTCTTTATTTAAAGTCAACAAACAAAGCATAAACTAAAGTTATCAAAGTATCAAGTATAAATGTACATGAGATTCTACTAAAAGTCATTTGGCCTTGATAGTTTAAAACAGGTTTTTAATCTGCAACAAAAATTAAAGGATTGGGCTGTTTTAAGTGTGAAAGGATACAAATAAAAATTATGAGAGTGGCCAAGGTATGAGAGACTGTCAAAACTCAAAGTCAAATAATGCACAAACAAAAAAAGGGGGTCATTATTTTTCTATCCTCTATCTCCAAATGTCTCTTCTGTACTCTTAGGCTTTGAAAAAATTATTTCTTCACTTGTTCTGATATCTATCCTTTTCAGTTCAAAGAATAATATTTGAATCTTGGGCTAATTGATTGTATGGCTGCTGGAAGAGGTAAGGACAGGATGAAATAAGGATTTTTGCTGTCCAGAAGTGAACTAGAGATTCATGACTAAGGAATTCAGGGCCTTTCTTTCTTGGAAACATTCAGGTTAATTAGTCAGTCAGTCAACAAATATTTATCACATCATTCTTATGTGGTATTCAGAGTCCTAGGCAAAGGTTAATGTTGAAATCTGCCATAGATAGGAGCATACATGGTTCTGCTGTGGCCCTGGGGATTCACAAAAACCCCACAAGAAACCATCAGTTGAAATTAGGCAGGATGATGAATCAATTAATCCATGTAGTAGAATAATGGTTGAGACTTAAGAGAGAAAAGGGCAGTGATCCAGACCAAGATAGCTCTCACTTCATTTTATACTGCACCATATTGCTCAAAATACCAAGAAGTCTTGGTCTATACATGTCCTTATGAAGTAAACCTAGTACAGGAACTTCACTATTATGAGAGGACCCATAGCTCAGAAAGCATCATGTGGGACAAAAGCAGCAGCATCTAATCTAGGTCAGAAGTAGGCAGATGATTGTTCCAAATTGTCCCCAGGAATTCACAATCCTAATTATAATTAGCACCATGGACCAGTCAGTAAATTAACTAGACTTTTTAAACTTCCTACTTTGTGCTAAGCACTGTGCTCTGATGACATTGTGTTAAAGAATTTACCTATTGGTAACTAATGGTACTTCTTGGATATGAAGTTAAAGTTATTATAGCACAGAACAGCTATTACATTTTCTTTGTGCCATTTTCTACTTTTTTAGATATCATTGAGAATACCACACTGCAAGAATATCTGAATAGATTTCTCCCACTTGCTTTTAGAAGAACCAATTGGATCAAAATGTAACTTCAGAGACTAGGAGATGGGGTATTGGAAGACACAGGGTCCTGATTCAACTATTGCAGTGCTTTTTTTTTTCTAAAATATAATTTTATCTACTCCATTAAATATTTCCCAAATATATCTAATTTTTTAAACATTTTTTTTTAAATTTTCAATTCCAAATTCTCTCCCTTTCACTACTCTTTCCTAACCCCTTGAGAAGTCAAATAATATATTGTCTATACATGTAATGTAATGTAAAACATTTTCACAATAGCAATATTGCTAAAGAAAAGACACAAACAAGAAAAAGAAAATTAAAATGTATGCTTTAATCTAAATTCAGAGTTTATCAGTTCTCTTTCTGGAAGTAGATAGAAATTAGCAATTTTCATCATGGACACTTTGGAATTGTCTTGGATCATTATTTTGATCAAGTGACTAAGTCTTTCATAGTTGATCATTTTTACAATATTGCTGTTACTGTGTATAATGTTCTCCTGGTTTTGTTCACTTCACTTTGCATTAATCCTTATAAGTTTTTCCAAGTTTTTCTGAACCCATCATGGTCATCATTTTTTATAAACATCAATATCCCATCAAAAAATATAATACAACTTTAATTGACAAATTGACATTCTGCACTTGATGGGTTTCCCCTTAATTTCCAAAACTCTGTACTCACAAAAAGGGTTGTTGTAAATAAATAAACAAACATATATATTACAAATGGGTTCTTTCCCCTTTTCTTGGATCTTTTGGAATGCAAACCTAATAGTGGCATTGATGAATCAGAGAGTGTGGTTTTATAGCTTTTTGGATACTATTCCATATTATTCTCCAGATTGGTTGGACTAGTTCACAACTCCACCAAAAGTGTATTAGTTTCCCAGTTTTTCCATATCCCCTACAACATTTATCATTGTCGTTTGCTGTTTTGTTATCCAATTTAATAGGTATGGTGTGGTATTTTAGAGTTTTTTTTTAAGTTTGCATTTCTCTAATCAATAATGATTTAAAGCATTTTAAAAATTTGATTATTAATGGTTTTGATTTCTTCTTCTGAAAATCTGCCTGTTCATAAACTTTGGTTCTTTACGAATTGGGGAGTAGCTCATGTTGTTTTTGTTGTTGTTTTTAACAAATTAAGTTTTTTTCCCCTATATATTTGTGAAAGAAAGCCTTTTCAGAGAAATTTGCTGTAAAATTTCACCAGCTTTCTTTTTCTTTTCTTTTTTTTTCTTTCTTTTTTTGTGAGGTATCAAGTGACTTGCTTAGGGTTACACAACTAGCAAGTGTTGAACTTGGATCCTCCTGACTCCAGGGTCAGTGCTGTATCCACTGTGATATCTAGCTACTCTATTTAAGTGATACTGGTTGTGTTTTTTGGGGGTAAGGAGGGCATGGCAATCAGGATTAAGTGATTTGTCTAGGGTCACACAGCTAGTAAGTGTCAAATGTTTGAGGTCAGATTTGAAGTTAGGTCCTGACTACACTCTTCGTTCTTTATCCACTATACCATTTAACTGCTCCCTCTTTTTTTCCCTTTTAATTTTAACTTCATTATTTATTTATGGAAAACCTTTTATAATTTCATGTAATCAAAGGAAGCTCTTCAATTATTTTTCCCATGTAGCTAATTTTGCTTGATAAGGAGTTTTTCTCATGAGTTAATTTTTGCATATCTTTTTTCCAGTTGGCTAATTCTGTTTTGTAAGACCTTGTCTTTGGATTATTTTCCTTTTTGCTTTTTTCACTATTTAGCCTATTTTATTTCTTAAGATATTATTTCCTTCAGTATTTTTTGTGCTTTCTTTACCAAGCTGTTGATTTTTTTAATTTCCATTTTTGTCTATCTATCTCTTTATTTCATCATTGTAATTTCTTTTCCATATTTTCTGACTATCTCTCTGATTTGATTTTGGAAAATTGTGTTGATCTCTTCCAAAATTTCTCTTTGGACCTAAGATAAATTGTCATTTTCCTTTGAGGTTTTGGGTGTAAACCTCAAAGTTTACTGTTTTGATTTGTGGATTTTTTTCTAAATTTATGTTTTCATCTTCCCTGTCACCATAGGAAGTTATTATATAATCAGAATCATTTTTTAATTATTTGATTTTTTAGCATATTTCTTGATTTTTAGCTTTATATTAAAGTTAAGCTCTGCTCCTAGAGCAGAGGAGACATAAGTTTCAAGCTTTTATGAAACTGTTTCCAGAGCTAGTTGTTGGGGTATATAAGCTTTTGCTTCTTCTAAGATTGTATGATCTAAGGAGAATGTCTATTCCTTTCCTGGCCTGCATTCTGGCACTCTTTTTTTGACCTGAAACTATGAACAGCATCCTTGCTCCCTTGCAGTCACCAGCTCTGGTATGCGAGTGCTTCTTTTTGCCCTGGGACTGCAACCCAGAATGGAAACTTGGACTTGAGTATGGGTAATGCAACAGTATCTTGCATCTAGTACCAACAAAGTCCATGATCTCCTTCTGACCAGTTGTCTGATCTTTGTAGTGATTGTATATCAAGAGGGAAGCAGCCACTGCCTTTGATGCTGATTCAATTGTCCCCAATACCTGTTGCTAGTTTTCTGTGGTTTGGCCTCTACCACTGAACTGAGCTCCACTCTCACCCCAGAACAGTAAATTTTGCCTATCAACCTTCTAAGTTTTCTTTGGCTGGAAATTTTTTTTACTCCATCCTTTTGTGAATTTTGCTGCTCTAGAATTTTTTAGATACTATTTAAAGTTCTTTGGAAGAGAATTTGGGAGAGCTCAGAGAAGCTCTGCCTTTTCTCTGCATCTTGTTTCTGTCCCTTCCACAGCATTTTTTATCACATGGGGAATCCCCAAAGCTTGGATTTTTGATATTATCAAACATTAGATTACTATGGACATTTACTACTACATACAGTCTACATAATCTATTCAATGATCCATCACTCTATATGTTAGCCAATCATATGTTGTTTTCATGATTACCATTCTGTATGATAGTTTGAAACCTAGTACTACTAGGCCACTTCCTAAAAGGATTTTTTTCCTATAAATTCTTTTGATATTTTTGATCCCTTAGTCTTCCAGATGAATTTAATTATTTTTTTCTAGCTCTATAAAACAATTATTTAATAAGTGTTTCTGTTTTTAAAACTAAAATGGTGATCTATATTTATGTCAATATCAATTTAGATCTATGGAGTTGGACTTCTAAATTAAAAAATGGGAATGGGAAAGCATAGGAAGGATCTTTTTTCCACCTCATAGGGGGTTACAGTATAAGTTAAATTCTGAGAGACATAGAATGAAAAGTAGGTGGATCTTTGACCATGCTGCACTCCTTTGAGTGAGGAGGAAAGTTCATCACAGGAGGTTACAGGTAAAAAAAAAAGCACTTTGAAACAATCAAGGTTAAATGATATAGGAGGGATAGCTCTTGTGAATCACAGTTTTCAAAATGAAAAAAAAAAAAAGAAAGATAGGTTCTGAAATTTGTAGGTTGACATTTAAATCTGCTCAAAAGTTAGAGAACAAATTTCCAAATAGGTGTTTTAGGAGTACTGATTTAAAAAATAAACAAAGAAATAATGATCATTAAGAGTCAACAAGTCTTTGTCAAGAATAAATTATACAAAATAACTATTTTTTAAAATTTTTTTCAAGGAATTACTGATTCCTCAAAAGAAAGAGATAAATGTAATTCATCTGAATTTAGGTATAATACTTGATAAAGCATTTCAACATGCATTTTAAGACAAAATAGAAAAAAAATACTTCAGGCTTATAATTTAGGAGTCATTGTGAATTCAGTATCTCTCATTCCCATTTCCAAACTGTTGCCAAGGCCTATTGATTTCATTTTTGCAATATCTCTCAAATACTTCCCCTTATCTCTGTTGAAACAGCCTCCATTTTAGCATAGATCCTTATTACCTCATGCTTTGGTTATTATAATAGTCTGCTGGTGGATTTGCTTTCCTCAAGTCTCTTCCTACTCCAATCTATTCTTCTTTTAGCTATTAAAGGTTTTTTTTTTTTTTTAATTTTTTTAAAGGCACAAGTTTATTCATGTTACTCCATCCCCCAATTAGTCAACTCTAGTGACTTCCTATTGTCTTTAGAAACAAGTAAAAATGCCCTTCTTGGCATTCAAAACCCTTCATAACTTAGCCCCCTACAACCTTTTCAGATTTCTTATATCTTGCTGCCCAACATGTATTCTTTGATTCATTGGCACTTGTCTCCTTGAATGAGTGTTCGTTCCATGAATAAGACATTCTATCTTTCAACTTTCTTCATTCTCTTTGGCTATCATCCATCCCTGGAATGGTCTCCTTCATCCACTGTGACTGTTGTCCTCATTGGCTTCCTTTAATTTTTAACTAAAATATTATCTTCTCCAAGAAACCTTCTCCTACCCTCTTAATCCTTAATCCTCTCCTCTCTTCATTATTTCCTATTTATCTTGTATTTGCTTGTTTGGCATATATTTGCATATTGTTTTCTAGATGAGATTATAAACTACTTAAGGGCCAGGAGCACCTTTAACTTCTTTTTCTATTTGATGGGCTTAGCTGAGTGTCTACTACATAGTAGATGTTTACTAAATATTTATTTATTGATTGGTGGAACTTTGGGAAGCATATCCAGATAAATGATTTTCAAAGAATGTGTCACTTAAAGTTTAATGTCAAAGTTTAAATATAGTTGCTTCAACTTTAGTAAGGTTACAATAGCAACTCTGTTCTTAGTGAAATAAAACCTGAAATAAAGGGAGAATAAAATGAGGTAAGGGGAAGGGGGAGAAAGAAATGGTGAATTTCAAGGCTAAAGTAATAGATCTTGAGGGATCACTGATGGAGAAACCTTCTTTGATAACTTAAAGAATACTTTAAGTAGAAAATATTTGAAAAACTGTTATAGGATTATATAGTTGGTACTATATAGTTTTTTTTTTTACTTTTCCAAAATTTTATCCATAATTTTAAATAAATAAATAAATCATAATGCATAAATCAACAAAAAAGTGTTCATGAAGTATGAACCATGCTGCTTTTAAACTCTTCTTTAGGTGGTAAAAAAAGAAAATATTTTGTAAAATTTTTGAAAAACATGAGATTATGAGAGATATATTCTATGTCAAACAAAAGAGCTAAACAATGATTTAAATAAGTGAAGACCAAAGAATAGGGGGGAAAAATCACATGCTATTTAAGAAAATAATTACTACATTTAGCTTAAAAATCATTTATGCACAAATGGTTAAGAAGAACTAACTTGAAAGTAAAGAAATCTACAAAGGGCCATAAGGTCATTGTGAATCCAAGGTGTGAGATGACTTACTGAAACAACTAGAAAAATCTCCGGCTTTGTTAATAAATATGTGGTTTTCACAACAAAGAAGGTCTGGTTGTGTTTCTTATCTATAAATGATAGAGTAGGCAAAAACAGAAATGTGATTAATGATAGAGTGCACAGGGAGTTTTGAAGGAGAGTAGGAGGAGAAATGAAAATAATAATTAGCATTGCAGTATTGTCCTTGCCCTTGAGGTTGTTTTCTATTTGCTATAATAGCAAAGCCATTATAATTGTTTTAGAACATGAGCATAGGTTTCATTGATGTTGGGGACACAAAGAAGAGAATCGGATTAGAACTTGAGAGTGTGATCAGAATGAAAGCAAGAAGGTAAGGCAGAATTGGGATGCTGAGAGCAGAGCGGGTTGGCCTTCAGTGAGCTTAAATCATTGGTGAGCCAGGGATTTCCAGACCAAGTTGAATTGTATATTTTGTAGTAAAGTACTAAGTTATTCTATCTAGCCCCAGGTTGCACCCGTCCTACTCACTGTCTATATTCGGAAGTGGCTTATATTTGGCAGACTAAAGTTTGCCACTAAGAGAATGGATGACTAAGTGATTATGCTGCCCTCCATTGATCCTTCCATTTTGCTATGTTTTCATTGAATTAAATATGTATTGTAGTCATGTGTGGAGCAAAGACATGATGAAGAGGAAGAAACAGTCTTATGGCATAGAGAGCTGTAAGAATTGAGTACAATACAAACACATGGAACCTCAATCAGAGAGATGAAGGATATCATCCATAAAGTTTCTGGGTAATAGATTTCAATTCAACTAGAGTTCAATTCCTGGCTTGGCTACTAACTACCTATTAGATCTCAAGAAAGTTATTTAACCTCTTTGCAACTCAAATTCTTTTTTTTCTGTAACATGAAAGAGTTAAATTAAATGATCTCTAAAATCCATTCCAATTCTAAATTTTGTAAATGAGTTTCTAACAAGTTAACTTGTCAAAAAAAGAAAAGGAAAGGAAACCCCAAAACATGGAATTAACTTTTTTGTAAGTTAGTCCACTTCAGGTCATTGGAAAATATCAAGTAGAAGGTAATTTATTTTGCCATTGTATTGTTTTATGGCCACATTTAGACCCCATTTAAAAAAAAATTTTCTTAGTATAAATGATAGTTTGATAACAAAAATATAGAAAATATCTTTGAGAAATACAGCATGGATAGAAGAGTATTGATTCATGTCTATAATTTCTGCCATCAAGGAAGTTGAAACTACTCTATTTCATGATTCTGTCAGTTGTGAGGACATCTATCAAAATTTTGTTGCCTAGTTAGTTTCACATGATAGTATGATTAAATGGGTTCTGGATAATGAGCGATACTTTCATGTTTTTTCAGTTACAAATAGAGTGGAGCAAGCCTTCATTTATATGCTTGCTTTCCAGCATGATGTTTTCAGCAATACTGTCAGATGCCTTTAATGAAGATGAACATGGCATCAAGATCAGCTACAACACTAATGGTAAATTATTTAACTTGAAAAAGCTGCAAGCCAAACGTAAAGTAGAGGGAGAGTTGGTGCATGATTTTTGGTTCACAGATAATGGTGCACTCAATGCAGCCTTTGAAGTTAAGATACAACAAAGTATGAATTGATTCTTTCTGCTTCTTGTACTAATTTTGGACTGACAACACCAAGAAAACACAGTTACTCCACCAGCCAATACCACACTACCCGTTACATGGAAACATTAATTACAGCAAGTGGAGAAGTTTTAAATAATGCAAATAAGTTTATTTAGCTTGGCAGTATACTTCTCAGGAATTTATACATTGATAATATGGTTGATTTATGCAATAGAAGAGCTAGCTCAGTGTTTGGAGGCTTGGGGAAAAAAAAGTGTAGGAAAAAAGAAGTATTAGACTGCCTACCAAACTGAATGTCTACAGAGTCATTGTTCTGATTGCATTTTGGTGAAACCTGGACATATAATAGTACCATGCCAAGAAACAAATCACTTTAATTTGAATTGTCTTAAGTAGATTCTGAAGATCACCTGGCAGTTTAAAGTACTGGACATTGAGATTGTTTCTCAAACTATACAACCAAAGATTCAAACTCTACTACATTGAGGTAGCCAATGAGCCAGCCAGAATTCCAAATGTATGTTTGCTTAAAAGGCTATTTTATGAAGAACTCATGCAAGGTAGGAACTCATATGGTGGTCAAAAAAAGTAATATAAGGACACTCCAGAACTTTGGAATGATTGGATGATATAGGAAATGCTAAGAAATGTCTGCCCAGCATGACATGCCCATATCAAAGAATGTACTATGCTCTATAAGCAAAACAGGATTGAAGTAACTCAATAAAATGTTAGATGCACAAATTTAGAGAATCCATCTCAAATGTTCATATGAATTATTTCTATCTGACCCATAATAGAATATTCCAGGATTGTATTGTTCTGATCACTTTCAGTCAGACACATTATAACTTGACTCTCATGTAGTGATGGCATTTTGGTCCTCTTTGAGAGCAAAAGACAACAAACCAACCAAATTAATGAGTTCTGGAGTTCAGTACTGCAATATAGATATTGCCAAATTGGTATCTAACAATACTCTGGCATCAGTGTAGTAGCATCAACACTACAATAGAGTGGAAGATGACCAGATTAATTAAAGAGATCAAACTGATCCAGATTGGAATATTTTATGAGAAGTACAAGTGGCAAAAGATAAACAAAGCATTTCAATATTTTGATGGATTTGGTATTTCCTCAATGGTACAGATTGCTATCCATTTCTTATCCTTTGTGAAAATTGTCTACACTCTCAAAAAAAATTTCCCAAATAGAATACACAAAATAAAATTGGGGTCTGGTTCAAAGTTTCTTGATGTTATTTGGAATTTTTTGTCATTATTCCTATTTTTTTCTATATTATACAAAAGATATCTGTAAGCATTAAACAGAGTTTGACAAGTTCATACAGGAAAGACAAAATAAATTAATATTATTGATGACAAGATTTCAATATGAATGAACCTTGTTCAACAGTCTGTGTGTGTGTGTATTCATCTGGGACAGACATTACATATACACAGTAATGTGGACCTAGATTTGAAAAGGAGGGAGAGCTACACTTTTTTTTTTAATTGAAAACACTTTGGTTTCATATTTACAAAATGGGAGAAACATAATAGCATTTATCTTATGAAGCTGATATGAGCATTCTTCTCTATTGTCCACCTAGATTACCATGGATTGTTGACAACACATTCACAAGGTTTTTTCAAATTCATCTTGTTCTGTTACCATTGATTTTACTACCCTAATTCAGATCCTCATTAGCACCTCCATTGACTGTTGCTATGAGCTTCTTTACACATCTTCCCAATATTCTTTTCTTTTTCCTCCATTATTCATTCTGCTGGATGAATTATTTTTCTTAAACTTAGGTTTAGGCTGGAATTAGTGGCACAAACCTGTAGTTTCTGCAAAATCTATAGAGTTTAGGAATTCTGAGTTACGATCTAGGTATGTTATATAGCCTGGGTGCATCTACTAAGTCTAGCACCAGTATGCTGAGCCTCTTGTAACAGAAGGCCAGCAGATTATCTAAGGAGGGATGAACCAGTCCAGTTTGGGAAAAGAGTAAATCTAGAGTGTTTTGCTGATTCATCGGAGAATTCGGCAAGTAAAGATACCTGCACTTCTGGGCTAGGGGATATAGAGAAATCTGGTCTTATAGATTTGAAAACAAATACCATTACCACCACCATTACAACAGCAACCTCACATAGATTGGTTTGGATCCACTTTCTATTAAAAAAATATTCAGTGATTACATATTGCCTCTCTAGTAAGGTTCATCCTTCTTTGTTATTCAAATTATTGTCAACCTGTAATCTTTTATCTTTCCAGTCACACACACACACACACACACACACTCACGCACATGCACACACACATACACAAAGGAAGATGTCCATCATATTGTCCACTTCTTTTTTGGATAATTTATAGAAATACATCTTAAAGAATCACACAAATAAGAAGGCAAGGAGGGATTACAATTTTCACTGGTGGGATTGTCTATATCAATGAGATAATAGAACTATCTCAACAAATAAGGAAATAAAATATACAATACCAAGCATACCTTTCTACTTGAGTAGCATACTTTGCATGAGGGTGACTTAACTTATTCAAGCTTTTGTCTGGCTTCCTATTTTAGGCCATGCTTTCTCCAGTCTTTTTTTGAAGCTTACAGATTTTTCACCTCAGGTGGTACCCAATAGAAGAGGCTGTTTGTCTGATTTACTGCCTCACTGTTAAAAGCATCAGCAGTCCAATCTGGCTGTGAGTATAACACTTGGGATTTCACTAGCTAAGCAAGCCTAGTCATGTGATTGCAGTGAAAACAGAGGACTCCTGATTCTTTATTTCTCTTTTAGTCTTCGAAATCTAAAATGAAAATTGTAATAGAAATGGTACCTTTATAGCTAATATACCTATGAGATTATATCTTGAAATAAAGGATTATTTCTCCAGTTTGCAATCCTTTCTTGATTTTCTAGTTCCAATTTCTGTGGTATACAGAATGGTAGGAGTGTGCCTCCTTCCCTTACCACCCCCTCTCCTACTTTCCTTTTCTGCAGTTTGAAAGATGATTTTGCTTGAAATAAAACAGCCTCTTTGGTCCTCCAGTTTTAGTCTGTTTCTCATCCAGAATCCCAAACTGACTAAGCCTTTTGTTTCAGAATAGTTTGAACTTTTGTTTTCTTTGAATACCATAACATCATCTAAATAAATCAATAGTAATTTTACTTTTTTGATTTGAAAATGCCTAGTCACATAGCCACTGAAGAGTGTTTCTTTGTTTTTTTGTGCTTTGATTGTCACATATGACAGTTCTAGTAAGCCAAATAACAGCTGTGAGAGGTTGTGGTGACCTGACTTTTGTGAAATCTTCCATTTTTAGGAGAGAAGAAAAGAGGAAAGGAAAGGGGAAAGAAAAGAGGAGAGAAACTGTTAGCCTCTAAGTTTGGGTACATAGACAAGAACTTCACATATTTCAGGAAGGAAGGAAGGAAAGAGATAAGAATGAAGGAAGGAAGGAAGGAAGGAAAGAAGAAAAGAAGGAAAGAAAAAAGGAAGAAAGACAGCTAGTATGGAAGCAAAGAAGAGACAGAAGGAAGGAGGAAGGGAAGGAGAGAGGGGAAAAGAAGCAAATATGTTTTATGCTCAAATGTTGAAGCATTGATTCCAAAGATATATTTAGTCTTATATTTAGTTTTTTATTCGAAATAATAAGGGGCATCTCTGTCCTAAAGTGATACATTTACAACCTTATACCATGGGGTTAATTTTGTTTTAAGTAGTTATATGACTAATACATTTTTTTTAACTAATAGAATGTCATGAAAGAGATCTAAGTCTTGACAAAGCACATACAAAAAAAAATATCTATATTTGAATAGTGGCCAGCTGTAGCAGCCTATGTTAAGCAACTGATAGTCTGATTTATTAGTCTATGATATTAGAAAAGATCAATCTTTAAAAATTTTATTGTATTGTTCATATCAACTCATACCCTTTGCACATATTTGCTCAATATATAGTACTATTCTTCTATGTCTTCCAATTAATTAACAAAATGACTTTCTTTCCAATTTTTCTTTAATTTTCTTTTCCCACATTGAGATGACTTTATTCCTGGTACATTTAATATCTAGTTCTCTATACTTTTTTCTCTTTTTATTTGATGATTTCATCTTCATTCCTCCTTTGAAAATATTTTGAATATTCTCCAGAAACCTGAAATAGATCTTCCTTTATCCTATTTTCTCAAAGACATATCTTTATAAGTCAAAGTTATTAATAAGTAAATTTCAAGAGTATAACTTTTCCCCCTGATCTTTTGACTAGACCTTATTAATTTTTAATGTAGCATATGTAAGAATCAGCAGCCTTCCCACACTGCTAACTGAAGATACAGGAGACGCTCAAATCCTCAGTCAAAAGTCACTCAGTCAAAAGCCTTTTGTCCATCAGTGGGTTGTTTGAACTCACTGATAGTTTCCTAGTTTTTCTCTGCATCTTCCCCAGCATGAGTCAACAGCATTCCTCAAATCTTGCTGTGCACATCAGGTCCAAACTACTTTTTTCCCTCCTCCCATATCTAGTCCTACTGGAACCCAGTAGGAATTCTCTGAAAGCGCACCAGGTTTTACTGGTTTTAGTGTCCCATAGTTGGTGCCACCAGGGATTCTAGAGGACCTGATCTGTTTCCAATCTTCTTGACTGTCCCTCTCATACTCATAAGTATTTCTCTTTGACAAAGTTTCCTTGCTTTATGTTCCCTCTGTTTGGTTCATATTGTACTGTATTATATATTGTGATGCTCTACCTTCTAATTATACTAAGGTTCCTTTTTAGAGGTATCACCCATCACCCAGAACCAGGATTAAAGATTTTGGCAGTCACCTGAGTTTTTCAAGCTATGGTTTAGGGAATATAGAATACAAGACCTGGAACCCTGCTCCCTTTAGCAACAGCTCCTCTTTTTTTTCTTTAACACCAAGACTGACTAGAAATAATCCACCAAAACTTGCCCATTGGGTTCTTCCCCTTGGTAAAATAAGTGTTACATAGGGAATACTACTAAGTCTCTTTGTACTCCACCTTGGAATTCTGTATCTCATTCAAACTACTATAAATAGCATAGAAATAATTTTTTAAATTAATTAATTAACATTGTCTCATATCTATGCTTATCCCTTCAGTTTTATTTGGTTAAAGATGTTCACTTTTTTGAGCATCAGTCAATCAAAAAGCACTTATTAATATTTACTCCGTGTAAGGTACTATATTAATTTATCTCATGACTTCATTTTCTCCAGTAGTCTTCTATTAGAATCAAAGAATTTAAAGTATTGTTTGAGTTCATATTAACTTATACTTTATCACACCCCATTTTCTAGTTAGAAATGTGAGAGATATATCTAAGTCCATTAAGTTGAAAGAACTTGCAGAGTCACAGACAGCTGGATTGTGTAGGAGAGGCTACTCTAAGACAGATCTTCCTGAAATGATTTGAGGGATTTTTCCACAATAACATGATCTCTCCCACAAAATAAAAAAGCACATCCACAGTTAGCTTTCCTTCTTGGATTTTTGGTAATTCAACCTCCAATATAGGAACCTGAAAATCATATCTGTTTCCTTATTAATCTCAAAGTAGAATTTAGTAGATTAAGTATAGAAGTGAAAAAGTGAAGAGTAGGGGAAGACATCTAGTTTGTAAGCCTGGGTGAGTGGGAGGTTGAGGGTGAAATCAATAATAGGAAAGTTGGGAGGAGGAGAGGATTTAGAGGGAAAGATAGTGAGTTCAGTTTTGGACATGTAGAATTTAAGATATCTACTGTAGAGAGGTAGGTGGGGAGTGCCAGGCCTGGAGTCAGGAAGGCTTCCTGAGTTCAAATCTGACCTCAAACACATACTAGCTATGTGACTCTGGTGTAATCAAATAATTCTATTTGCCTCAGTTTCCTTATCTGTAAAATGGGCTAGGGAAGGAAATGGAAAAGTCTTCCAGTATCTTTGCCAGGAAAACTCCACATAAAGTTACCAAGAGTTAAACATGGCTGAAACAATAACTCTTTAGTAGCAGTACCCAAAATAATTTCTCAGTTTTCCACGTGGTTTTTTTTTTCTGAATCAGGAATGTTTGATTTATTGTTGTGACAGTAGTGAACTGTCAGAAAATAATCCCACCAACCAGTACCAGTAGCCTAAATTGACCATATTGTATAGATTTTAAGATGTCTCATTCAATACCAGTCAGCCATTTAGGTGTTCCTTTGGGACCAATAAAGAAAAAAAATTCCATTCATACTATCTAGAATATTCCTTATTTAACTTGAGGTTTGTCTTTCAGTCTTTCAGTATAAATCTTGGATCTAGGATATTCATCAAGTAACAGAATTTTCTCAATGGATATATGACCCATTTCAGTAACCTCCTCAGCATCAGATGTCAAACAATGTGAAAACACTATCTTCCTTACTTCTTCATTATATCTTATTTTTGAAACAAAATAGAATTAATCCACATTTTATCACTCACTCTATTTGAACAATGGAAGGGGTATCATGTGGTTCAGTCATTTTTTTTTTTTTGCCTTTTTTTATTCTTTTGGAATTAACACAGTTTCTGATAGTTGGAGCTTAATAAATGCTAGTTGACCCTAGGTAAAGCTACGATTAATATTTGGCAACTATAGTGAGGCTAATTCAAATTCATTCTGAAAATGCTGTAGAGGAAATAGACTAGATATTACCTAAAATCCTTTCCAATTATAATAAACTGACTCAAAGAATTTATGCTAAATAATCATACCTTCTATGAGAGAAGTTTTGCTTCAACTTCAAACAAAGCTCATTATTCCAAACAGCATGATCTTGTAGCATGATTTCTTTGTATATATTTTAATGATAGCTATTACCTTAAATTATCTGGGAAATAATCTGGGAAAAAAATTACCACACCTATTACCCTGGAATGATCTGAGTTTGCTTTATCTTCATCATATCTAATTTTTTAAAGAGTTCTTGCTAGGTTTAGGATATTCCAAGGGCTTTTTGTCTGCTGAAGATTTGAAGAGTTCAGGGAAATAATTATATTAGATAAAATTCTTAACACATTTATTGCGGGAAGAAGGTTTTTCTTCCCTGTGTTTGTTCTGCCTGGACTTCAAGCTTGTCTTTAATGGACAACACCTGCTACCTTCAAGGCTTATATGTTTGCAGGTACTGATGATTGAAATTGGTATATTAGGAAAAAGTTTTTGTCACACTCTATGTATGGGTTGAAAGGTGTGTGTGTGGTGTGTGTGTGTGTGTGTGTGTGTGTGTGTGTGTGTGTGTGTGTGTGTATGCATGTATGGGCATATTTGGAAATATTTCTTTGCTATTTTCTCTTTTATTCCCTCTTTGCTAGGATCTGAAGAAGCTGATTGGTTTGGAGATCTTTCTGGGCCTATCAACTGTTAAGCCAATATCATTCCTTTCCAGAAACATGAGTGTTTTAGGTATTTCGAATTGCTTTAAAAGGTTGCTATTTTCATTATGAAGGAGTCATTTAAAATTTATTTCTAAATTTCTTACTAAATTCATAATTTTCCTTATAATTCAGGTATTTCTGGTTACCTGCTTGAACCAATAGTTAATTTTATGGCATTCACATTTTTGTGTAGTTATGGGTTGGACTATATGGGCTTTTAGATTACTTTCAATTTTTGAGATTTTACAATACCATGATATTCCATGAATTTATTCAAGAAATATTTATTAAGTACTTACTATGTCCCAGATGCTTTTCTTTGTTCTGAGAATACAAAGACAAAGACCAATAAGTTTTTGGCTCAAGAAGCTTACATGAGATAGGTGGGAAATATATACAGAAAAGTAAATAGAAAACATGCATAAAGTAATTTAGGGCTACTGGGTGAGTACAGAGAAAATAGCCAACCCAGAAATCAAGAGGACCCAGTTTAAATTTGATCTCAGACTAGCCTTATGGGCAAGTCATTTAACTCTGCCTCAGTTTCCCCATATGTAAAATGAACTGGAGAAGGAAATGGCAAACCACTCCAATATCTTTCCCAAGAAAACCCCAAATATGTTCATGAAGAGTCAGCTATGACTAATTGTTTAAGCAACAACATACAAAATAATTTATTTATTCTTTAGTTTAAGCAGAACTTTTAAGATTCCCTATAGACATAACATTTAGGAATGCATGAAAGATCAGAAGTAGGCTATAAGCATAAGTTTTGTTTTGTTTTTTTTTACAATAGTTTTTTTTCAAATACATCATTCATTTTTTTGTAAGATTTTGTGTTCTAACTTTTTCTCCCTCCCTCCCTTAGCTCTCCTCTTCCCAAGTCAACCAGCAATCTGCTATAGATTAAATATGTTTAATCATTTTAAACATATTTCCATATCTGTCATGTTGTGCAAGAAAAATCAGACCAAAAGGGGAAAAAAACCATGAGAGAAAAAAACAAACAAACAAAAGAAAATGAAAATACGAAAGCACAAGGTTTTTATATCAACAAAAGGAAGGAGTTGAAAACTAATGTCAATAATTATAAAATCACCTCTCTGTAGAGGTTTAAGAAAAAATATAACTATGAACTGTGATTTCATTAACAAAAAATATTTTATACCAAGTTTAAAGCATAATTGCTCTTCATTATTCTGAGTGAGTTGCCGGGGACACTGAGAGACACAGGATCATGTAGACAATAAAGGATCAGAGGACAGTCTTGAATCCAAATCTTTCTGAGGCCAAATATAGTGATCTCTTTGCCAGACCCCAGTGGCTTTCTCTTCCTACAATAGCACTAGAAACTCTATACAGTTCTTTGCTCCTCATAATATTGGGAAATGACTACATTTTATGTCCAAAGCCTCTAAGATCCTTATCTCTATAAAACTGAATTATTCCATGATTTTAAAACAGATTGTCTTCCTGATTTGAAGATGACCAAGCAGTTTTTTTCCCTTTTAAAACATTTCAAATCATTTTACTTTTTTTTGCTTTAAATGATTCTTTATTGTTTTTTAATGTTATCATAATTTAAAATGATTTTAACAATATAATTTACAATTATTCTTCTATATACCTATACAGTTATTCAGAACATCATTTTCTTTCCTTTTTGTTTATTTGATTTTCCTTGTATTCTTACTCAAGAATACTTTCTCCACCATGGGAATGGATAGGAAGTATTGTAATCCATTTATTTAAATAATTATTTGCTCTAAGATAAAAAATAATCTTTTATAGCCTCAAGGATTTTTGTTATTTCATACTTCTCACAGGTATCATTCATATTTGATCATTTTAAAGTCATCTGCTAATCTTATGTTTTCTCTAGCAAATATCTTAATTGTGCCAGAACTAATTCTAAAAAAGACTCTGATTATAACATTATCTTGTTATATTGTTATATTATTCTTATATATTTTTACTAAGGGAGAGATTTAGGATTTATAGAGCAAAAGTTTTCTCTTTTTTTTTTTTTTTTTGCTGAGGCAGTTGTGGTTAGGTGACTTGCCTGAGATCACACAGCTAGGAATTGTTAAGTGTCTTAGGCTGGATTTGAATTCAGGTTGTCCTGACTTCAGGGCTGGTGCTCTATTCATTGCACCACCTAGCTGCCCCTGAGAAAAAGTTTTCTTTGAGAAATCCTTTCATCAAAATTTGATAAATTTAAAGGCAAGAATCACTTCTTGGTCTCTACATTTTTAACATTTTTCTTTCAATTATAACTTGTTCAGTCTTTTCAATTGTGTCCAATTCTTAGTGAACCTATTTGACATTTTCTTGGCAAAGATACCTGGGTGGTTTGCCATTTCCTTCTCCAAATTATTTTACAGATGAGAAAACTGAGGCAAACAGGGTTAAATGATTTATCCAGGATCATAAAACCAGTATTTGAGGGCAAATTTGAACTCAGCTCTTCCTGATTCTGGACTCCACATTTTATCCACCATAGCGCCTAGCTTTCTATAAATTATATTTAAAGTAAATTAGAAAACATATTGCTTAGTAGTAGCTCTAGCTAATATGTAATTTATATTTTACTTTGATCATTGCATGGTCATATTACAGATCAATTATCATTTCCAGTTCTGAAAGTCATATTTTTGAAAGATATTGGCAAATTGCAGACCCTCAAGAACCAAACAGCTAAGGTGCTGAAGGGCCTTGAGTCTAGGTTACAGGAGGATCAGCTGAAGGAACTATTGTGTAATACCCTAGAGAAACTAAGGCAGCCAGAGATTGGTTTTTAATCTTTAATGTGTAGAGTTTGGGCTAGCCAACAGAATGGGGCTTGTGTTCAAAGCATTTGGCACAGATAAACTGAGGCAGGGAATTTATATAGGGTTCTAGCTAACTTGGGTTTGCAAACAGAATACATACCTGAATATACAATCTTATAGAGAAAGCAAAGGCAGATAAGGGGGGTGAGGCACTGGCTCATAATCCTGACAGGATGGGGGTCAAAATAAGAAAGTTGAGGGTAAGAGACAGTGAGGTGAGGGGCAATAAGTTTATGACACAATGGTATATAAAAGTTATCAGAGCTCCAAGGTTTTTCCTGACTCAATTCTCCCAGTCCTAATGGCTGGGAAGAGAGGGTGGCCATAATTTTTTATTCAGGACATAACAGTTATAGATGGAGTGGGGTAGGATATAATGTCTGTCTGCAAGTAATTAAAGAACTAGCAATTGTAAAAAGTGATTAAATTGGTTTCTCTTGGCTTCAGAATATAAATCAAGGCCCAATACATCAGAAATTGAAGAGGCTGATTTGGGTTCAATATAATAAAGAAACATTTAAATTAGATTTATTTAAAAATGGAGAAGAATTTTAATTTAATGTCTGTGTAACCTTGGATAAGTTACTTAACTTCTATTACCCTTAGTAGCCTTACCCACAAAATTCAGAAGTTGGACCTTTAAGATACCTTCCAGGGCAACCAGGTTAGTACAGTGGATAGAGCACTGAACCTGGAATCAGAAAGACTCATTGGCATAAGTTTAAGTTTTGCCTCAGTCATTTACTCTGTGTACCCCTAGGCAAACCACTTAACTCTGCCTTAGTTTCCTCATCTATAAAATTAGTTTGATAAGAAAATAGTAAAACATGCTAATATTTTTGCCAAGAAAATCCCCAAAAGGGGTCATTAAGTTTCAGACTTGCCTGAAAGAACTGCACAACAAAGTCCCTTTCAGATTTAATTCTATGATTCTGTGATATTATATAACTTGCTGAGGTTTGCATAAGCAGCCAGTAAATGAGACAAATTTCTTTCTGAAACAATGACCCTGATCTTTTTTAACAAAACTTTTTTTTTTTTTTTCAGAGATGCTTCAGGGCTACCAGTGATAGAATTTAACAACCTTCAAAGAATTAAAGTTAATAATCCCTCAAAACTGAAATAAATATATAGTACACACTCAGGGGTTATTATATAGCCAACCAAGAACAGCATCTCAAAATAATAGAATCACACAATTTGAGTGTTGGAAAGGACATTGGGGGTCATTTAGTTTAGTCCATACATGAAATGTACAAGAGGATCAGTGTAAACAATGTGATGAGAAAACTGTGTTACCAGAAAAGGTATGTCAGTTATATGGCAAGAGTGAGGAAGCCTCCTTGTCAACTGATGTCCATGCCATGCTGAGAGAATTAGAGGAAGAGTCTTTGTTTATTGTAAGGGCCCCTTGAGAATGATTTATGGAAAAATGTGAAAAAGAGTCAAATAGTGTAAGATGCCATATATTATTTGCTATCTATATTATTTGTGGGAATCACCACACAGATGAGATCATAGCTCTTCTGAGTTAGCTCTGGAAATGTGTGTGCCAAACTTATCAGTGTGGACATCCCTGGCCATGCCAATAATAATCAGACCAGCTCTCAGTTATATAAATTTACAATCTACTTTCCTGGCAACAAATCTGTGAGCTAGGTAATATAAGTATCATCATCCTCATTTTATGAATGAGAAAACAGATCCTGAAGAAGGTTAAATTTTTAATCCTGGTCACATATCTGTCAAATATTAGAGTCAGAAATCTATACCACTTCATCTGATTATGATAGAAGGACTTTTTCTGCTTTACTGTTTGGTCAAACCAGTTTGAATTCTTTTAAATTTGCAAATTATATAAATAGTTGCTTCATGTATATTAGTATAATCATCATAAGCCATTTTCTACTTGTGACATATCTTTATTGACATAAATTGCTACTTTTATCCAATTTGTCCTATACTCATTATCCTCTTGTCATGACTGCTTTATCTTTGTTGAAATTAACTCCAGTGCGAGAAAAATCATTTTCACTCATTCTACAGTGAACCTTTTTTAGCTATAAATTTAACTTTTCCCCTTTTCACCTGAGACAATGTGCACTTGAGGAGAGATTAAGATATTTTTCCTCTAGTAATCTCTGTTATGAACTTATAAGTAGTCTGAATCCACATATCTCAATATAGTTTAAGAAAATAAAAGACAAGAAAAAGTCAAAAATCTTCAAAGTCTATAAAGTTTCATAGATGAAAAAGAACCTACAGATCATGTTGTACAATGGTCTTATTTACAGATGAGGGAACTAAAGCTTAGAAAAATTTATTAACTTATTCTAGTTTATACAATCAGCAAATTTAAAAGATAAAATTTGAATCTACTATTGTAACAACAAGTTCAGCATTGTTTAATTTTGCCTTTAACACTTTTTTTTTAAATAACGACACATAAAATGGAAAATTGCAATGAAAAACTAAATTAATATCAAAGTGATATTAAAAAAGGCCCTAATTTTTCTGGACCTCACTTTTCTTACTTGTAGAATAAAGGATTTGTACTAGTTGAACTCCAACATCTGTTCTAGTTGTTGGGAAAAAAAAAAAAGAAAAGAAAAGGAAATCATCCTTTTTTTTTTTTTTTTCTTAACCACTCTCAATGTCTACCATTCATTGAATACAATATGGTTGTGGCCAGGAGGTGGCATTGTTGAATTCTATGATGCATATTCCATTGTTTTTAATTGTCAATAATTACTGACAATAATAGATTGAGACTTTTGATGTGCAATTTTGGGAGAAAGTAGGTTTTTCTCAGGATTTCAAGGAATTCTTCCTGTCCTTACAAATGAACATAAATTTTGATTTAAAATCATAGAATAAAAAAAGAAAACATTCTACTCACTTCTAAATTTCTTATTTATTTAAAAACTAATTTTCCTGTTCAGGACTTTAAGAGTAAAACTTCAAGATTCCTAACTATTTTGTTTCCTTCTGTTAAATTTTATAAAATAGAATAATTTACTATCATAAGTTTCACCAAAATATCTAAATTTATCTCATAGATAGTTGGGTGTCATGGTTGATAGAACTCTATAATCAGAGTTTTTAAGAACTGATTTAAATTTTGACTCCAGAGCTTTATGACACTGGGCAAGTCATTTAACATATCTGACTCAGTCTCCTCATCTACAAAATGAGAGGACACTTACTTCCTAGAGATGTTGGAAGAATAAAATGAGACAATATCTCATTTCAAATCATGGAGAAGCATAAAAATACTAGTTATATTATTATTATTCTATTATTCTACTTATTGTATTCCTTTCTTAACTCCTTATGTCTAAACTCATGGCCTAACATGAGGAAGAACAGAGGGTTCCACCTCTGATTGAAAGAATTCATTGATAGTTCCAGAGATATCACCAACTGTTAAGACTGGCGCTATAAGTACCTGGAGGTTCACCTCCTTATCAACCTAACCTTTTGGCCCAAAGCCTTCTTTTTTTTAATCTAGTTTTGCCAGTTACCTACAGTAGAGTCCTGGTGCCAGCCTGAAGCAGCTTGCAAGAGTATTTTACAATTTGAAAATGGCTAAAGGTTACAAATCAGTGCTTGAATGATTTTTTTATTTATTGTCCATACCTAAAAAAGCGATGGAGAAATGTTAATGATGTAAATTAAATTTAAAAGTGTATCATAGGTGCTATTTTTTTGTTTGTTTTTGAGAACTAGTTGTCAAATATTTACCAGTGTACTGTTATCTTAACCCCTTAGATTTTGGTGTCTGAAGATATACTATAACTACCCTGGTCTAACTTAAATTCACATTCTCTTTTCTTGATATTAGGACACCTATCATCCCTAATTCAAGGTAGGTAATGATGTTTTCCTACCCTGGTGTTTTGCTAATCATATGCATACATTTGCTCTGCCTCAGGCAGCATAAGATAGCTCCTTGACTTATGTTGGGAAGAGTATGTAACATTGATTCAATATTTAATTGCTAATCAGCTATTAATTAAAAAATTAATGATATCTGAGGGAATTGAGCATATTATACATCTGAAATCTTGCCAAAGGTACCTGAAATGCTGTGAGAAGTAACATAACAGCTTGACAGATTGTTGAGCTTGTTGGCACCCCAGTAAAAAACATTTTGGCTGGAAATTACTTCTCCATGTGATAGAACAGACTGATTCAAAGCAAACATTTTGACATATCACTTCCTCTAGCCAACTTGGTTTTTACCATCATGGCAATTTCCCAAAAGGATGCTTATAGCAGTCAGTATTGTAAGTAGTGTTCCTGCCAGCATTGTAAGTACTGGAGAGTTGTGGAGATGTGCAATGAAACTGAAGATTTGTAGCCAACTCTAACGAAATTAAATAGATTCATATACTTGCCATAGCACCAATGATACAGGGAAATGTCTCTTCCTTCTTACAAAAGGGAACTATATAGAGATAAGAACACTTCGATAATTTTTTATTATCTTTAATGATTCTCTTCTCATGGATAATAAAAGTATAGCCACTACTCACCAGCCTAATCCAATTGTTGATTTAGCCTAATCAAATTTGATGTGTAAAGAAGCTTTAGCCCACTCTGTTTTTAACTTGGTCTGGTTTGCTATTCCTCATGAAACTTGGTGGTCTTCTAATCTCAGGGGCTCACCATATTGATGTGGGACTTGGTATATGTGTGTGTATGTGTATATATATATACAATACACATGCATGTGTATATGCATATGTATGTATATATGTGTAAATATGTATATTTACACACTTACATATATCTTATATACCTTTTGGAGCTCAAGCTATTCACCATCCTTACCATATCATCTGCAAAGCTATGGTGTGGTTAACTTTTACCTGAAATACTCTAATGACTTTCTAGCTGATTTCCCTGACTCTGAGTAGACTCTCCCCTTTTCAATTTATGCTCCACACAGCTAATTAAATAATTTCCTTAAGGTGCATTACTTACTATAACTTTCTCTTGTCCAGAAACTTTCTGTAGTTCTGTACATCCCCTTATATAACATACCAACTCCTTAGCCTGGAATTTAAGGCAATCCACGATCTGGCTTTAAATTATCTTTAAAACTTAAATTTTTCCTTTGTTCTTCATGTATATCTTAGTCAAACTGGACCAATAATCCATTCTTCAATGATGGTGTAGTGAGAAAGATAATGGATTTGAAGTCAACACAACTGTTGACTTCAGTTCCAATTCCAGATCTCTTATACTCTACTGATATAACCCTGGACTAGTTGATTGATTTTTTTTAGGAAGGGAGGGTCTTAATTTTTTCTTTCTCTCTCTTTTTTAAGTGACAGAGATAGAGTAGTTGACCTATAACTTTTCCCTTTTAACTCTATCTATCCTCCTTTGCCTTACAGGATCTCCTATCCAGTTCATTATCACAGATTATATCCAATTCCTAGAACGCATTCTCTTCATCTCTCTCTCTAAACATTGAAATTTTGTTCCTTTGAGATTCTTCTCAAGTATTCCTCCTCCATAAAGTCTTGCTAAAGTACTTTGCCTAGATTTCTTCTTGGCCTCTTATTCTCTGGCTTTCATCCAGCTTATTTGTGTGGAGAAGAGATGGGCAATTGTTCTATATTTAAAATTGAAGAAAATAAATAACAGCTTCCATGAATTTTTTCAGGCATGAAATGATCTTAAACTCCTTGTGGCTGTATCTTCAGAAGACAAATTCTAGGAGACATTAATAAGCTAGAAAAGATTGGTACCCATCATTAGGCTGAGCTGTTTTTACTTGAGGATAATTGTAAAGAAGCTCATTGGCTGAAGAGAGATGATGAATTCTTCAACCAAGGTAGTTCATGCCATGTGAAGAAACTGTAATTTTTATTACTAGAAGGGGTATAATGATAAAATCATGGATTTTGGTTTTTCAGAGAATCAAAGTTAAATAGTTAAAATTTTATGGACTTTTGAAAGTATGGTTTATTTTTTGAAAATTTTTATGAAAGTCAAACCAAGAAATGCTCATTGTATTTTGCATTTTTTTCATTGAGGATAATAAAATTGCAACACTGAAAGAAATTCAAAATTAAGCAGATCAAAAAAAAATAAATTTAAGATACTCAAATAATAAATGATACACATATGAATTTATATAAATAGATCTATCATGTTTCTAGGACAGACAGGTTACACAATGGATAGAGTATCAGGCCTGCAATCAGGAATTTACTAGCTGTGTGATCCTAGGCGAGTCACTTAATCCTGTTTGCCTCAGTTTCCTCATCTGTCATGTGAGCTGGGGAAGGAAATAACAAACTATTATAGTGTCTATGCCAAGAAAATCCCAAAAGGGATCACAAAGAATTGGATATAACTGAAATGATTGAATAACAAAAATTATTTATCTTTTCATGCATCTATTTACCATGTCTATCATTTGTCTCTGTCTATCTATCTATGATTTCATCAGCATCAGAACACTTGAAGAAAAAACTTCTATTACTGCAGATGAACAATTTTCCTGCATTTTATAGTCTTAAGGAGTTGCTTGTGACATGAAGAGGTTCAAAGGCAGGTCTAATGTCATGCAGTCACAGTATATGTTGCAAATAAGACTTAAATCTTGAACCTTAAAGTCAGGATCACTTACCTATATTTTTCTTATGCTTTTTAAAAATCAGGATCATATTTGTTCTTCAGTTCTATAATATCCAGCTTATTTATCTTGTTGTTGTTGTTGCTTTTATTGCTGTTGTTTTCCAAACAATACCTTTGCTCCACACAGCTAGGTGGCATTTTGGAAAAGTCATTTAACATGGAACTTCATCAAATCTAGCCTTAGACAATTAGATTCTGCTTCAGTTTCCTTAAGTTTTTTTGTTTGTTTTGTTTTATTTTTGAATATTTTCTTCTTTCTTTGATGAACTATTTTTAAAGATGTACAGGGATGTGATCAATTCTGCCAAAAAACTTCCAAAAGGAAAGTTTCATAGTAAAAAATATTTTGAATAAAGTTTATAAATCCATAAACAAATGATATAAAAGGCAACACATTTTTATGAATTTATCTTTTCTTTAACTTTTATAGTCTGAGAAAAATGATATTAAAATATTTATTTCTCTATTACTCTAATATAATTTTACCTATAAGAAGGCTAGTTAGAATTCTAACAATTGTTTAAGTTTTTTTATGAAGCTTTAACACATGCTTGACCATTGTAATTTTCTAGGTTCTTTTACTTTTATAATTTCTTCATTTTGTGTGTGTGTGTATGTGTGTGTATATATACAGCCATTATATTTATATGTATGTATGTATGTAGGCAGCTATTATTTACTATGTGAACTCAAGGGAGATATTGTTTCTAGTAACAGGTGACAGGAGTAATATATAGAGATTAGACCCTGAATTCAATTCAGGAAGACCCAGGTTCAGGTCCTTTCCCCATATATATATACATATATATATATATATGTATATATATAGCTTTTTGCTGAGGCAATTGAGGTTAAGTGACTTGCCCAGGGTCACACAGCTAGGGAATGTTAAGTGTCTGAGTTCAGATTTGAACTCAGGTCCTCCTGACTTCAGGGCTGGTGCTCTATCCACTGCACCACCTAGCTGCCCTGTTCCCCTTATATTTTGCTTGACCTTTTACAATTCCCCCAGACAAGTTTCTAAGATTATAAATTGTAGAGACGGTATCAATCAGCTTGGTAGAGAGTTTATCACTTAAAGTTTCCTGCGCTTATCTTTCTGTTCTTCCTAAACACATACTTTTAAGGAATCCCTTCTATTTCAAAGCAGTTTGGCAACCTTGTTCTATAATTTAGTTTTATTATTTGCACTTGTGTGTTGGGAATAGAGAAGGGCCAACCCATTCTAATCAAAAAAGAATGCCTTGATATTTTGATTGCATTCAGTTAATCAGTCAAGGATATAATGTAGATCCACACTTCTACTGAATTAAGCAATCAAAGGTATAAGTAAGGTGTAAACACAGAAATGTCTAGGTTCTGGATAAAGAGTCAGTCCCCTCTAGGAACTATGCAGGGCAAGATAATTTTGAATTCAGCATTTGGAAGGTGGGACAATTTAAAGTTGGAGCAGCTATAGACAAGCTTCTGGGAGGCAATTACTTTAAAGGCAGGAGGGCTGATGACAAAGCCTCTATTTCTACCTCTCTCTTTGAAGTACTGCCTCATTACTCTTGAGAAAAGGAAGATTTTGTGTCGTTTAATGGTCAGAAGATTTGTATTCCTTTTTACCTTCCAAAAGTAAGAAAGTTTTTAGAATAGTAATGGCTGAAGGCAACCTATTCTTGGGAGGTATGGAGAAGACAAAATTGACATATGAAAGAAAGTCCACTAAAAGTTATCTTATACAAAGGTATACTTCAAAGAAATGCAAAAGAACTCCTGGAAAGGAGAAGCATATTTCTATCCTTCAGAAGCTATGAGTCAGCCCTTTGCTACAAGTGATTTTTAAGAATGAACCTACTTTTCTCTGGGCTTTATACATATATGTGAGAGGTTGTGCATCCCTCCTTGGGGGTATGTTTTGTACTAGCTAATCTTGCTCTTCCAGCTTAAAAAAAAATGATTTCTGAGAGCTAATTAAATCTTACTGGCTAATTTATATCTACCAATGATCACTGGGTGAATACCATCGGGTTGTTGTAGATGATAATATTAGAGAAACCAGCTCTAGGCTGTCATGGTTCCCCCTAGAAGCATGCTTAAGTATAGAATCCCACCATACCCCCACTCCTATCAGGGGACACAACTTTAGAATCCTAGTCAAATTGGGAGGTAATTATGAAGTCTTAAACTAGTGATATGTTTATTTGAGTGTAAAGAAGGGTATGAATGTCAGGAATGTTGTGAGATAGAATCAGGGAGCTACAGGTCTTTTACTCCAAGAACCTAAGGAATATATCCTCTAAACAAGCTGATAAAACAATGAAATCCTAATGCATGTCTCTTTACAGAGTGGAATTACTGAAAAAAATATGTTTATAAATTACAAATTTTTTTCAAAAGTCATTATTTTAAGTGTACTAGAAAAAACAAAATATTTTTAACAGATCTTAAAATAAATGAAAGGGTTAAGTGAATGATAATTTATAATGAGATAACATATAAAGTGCTTTGCAAACCTTAAAGCCCTATATAAGTGAAAGCTAATACTGTCATTATGCTTAAATGATCATTTGACTTATTTCTTTATCATTCTAGATGTTTCCTTCCAAACTTTATAAAAGCATGGCTGACCTACAGTATATATGGAGAACTCTTTAGGAGAATAAGACTTCCTAGTGTCATTTCATTATGTCCCTCCATTTCTAGAAAAGCACTTTAATGGAATTAGTATTTAATCCAAATTAGCTCTCAAAATGATGCTGAAAAAATTGTTTTATGTCATGTTAGTCTCAAATGATGAAATGATTAATATATTTTCTATATCTGAATACACACAAACTAATTTCCCCTTGTCATTCTAATCTTTAATTATAATTGAAATATTTTCTATATTTCTTTTTTCCTTTACTAACTAGATCTAATTTGAAATTCTTTTTTATTCCTTTCAAGAGTTCCTCATGTTGCTGTATTTAATGATTCTTTTTTAATTTTTTTTATTTATGTATATATATATATATTTTTATTAAAGCTTTTTATTTGCATAATATGTATGGGTAGTTCCTCAACATTGATCTTTACAAAGCTTTCCATTACAAATTTTCCCCCCCAGTCTCCTCCCCTCCCCTAGATGGCAGGAAGTCCACTACATGTTAATTATGTTAAAATACTTGACAAGTCGAATATATGTATACATATTTCCATACTTATTTTGCTGTGCAAGAACAATCATATCTACATGAATAAAAAATATCTGAGAAAGGAAACCCAATGCAAGCAAACATCGATAGAGATCATAGAAATAAACATCTTTTTCTAAAAAAAAAATTACCACTTAATAAGAGGAAAAATAAGCAATTTCATAATATTACAGAAATTTTTTTTTTCAACAAGAAAAAAAGTCAAAGCAAGTTTTATTTGAGAGACTTAAAGATGACATAAAAAATGACAATTTTAAGAATTTGTTCTGAAAGATATCATTTCTTTTTTTTTAATTTTATTTTATTTGTGAAACATATGTATGGGTAAATCTTCAACATTAACCCTTACATAGCTTTCTGTTACAGATTTTTTTCCCCCCAACTCCCCACCCCTCCCCTAGATGGCAGGAAATCCACTACGTGTTAATTATGTTAAAATATTTGGCAAATCGAATATATGTATACATATTTCCAAACTATCATTGTTGCACAAGAAAAATCTATCTACACAGAAGACATATCAGATAAAGGAAACACAATGTAAGCAAACATCAATCAAGAGTATGAGAATGTTATGTTGTGGTCCACATTTCACATCCCTCTCTCTGGGTGTATATGGCTTTCTTCAGTGAACAATTGGAAGTGGTTAGAAAGATTTCATTGTGGAAGAGAGCCATGTCCATAAGAATTGATCGTCATATAGTATTGTTGTTGCCGTTTATAATGATCTCCTGGTTCTGCTCATTTCACTCAGCATCAGTTCATGCAAGTCTCTCCAGGCCTCTCTGAAATCATCTTGCTGGTCATTTCTTACAGAACAATAATATTCCATAGTATTCATATACCACAATTTATTCAGCCATTCTCCAATTGAACGGCATCTATTCAGTTTCCAGTTTCTAGCCACTACAAAAAGGGCTGCCACAAACATTCTTGCACATGTGGGGCTATTTCCTTCCTTTATGATTTCTTTGGGATATAAGCCCAATAGAAATGCTGCTGGGTCAAAGGGTATGCACAGTTTGATCACTTTTTGAGCATAGCTCCAAATTGCTCTCCAGAATGGCTGTATCAGTTCACAGCTCCACCAACAATGCATCAGTGTCCCAACCTTCCCCCATCCCCTCTAACATTCATCATTAACTTTTCCTATCATTTTAGCCAATCTGACAGGTGTGTAGTGTACCTCAGGGATGTATTGATTTGCATTTCTCTGATCAATAGTGATCTGGAGCACCTTTTCATATGACTACAAATAGTTTTAATTTTATCCTCTGAAAATTGTCTGTTCATATCCTTTGACCATTTATCGATTGGAGAATGGCTTGAATTTTTATAAATATGAGGCAATTCTCTATATAAAGATGAGACCTTTATCAGAACCCTTAAATGTAAAGATGATTTCCCAATTTATTGCTTCCCTCCTAATCTTGACTGCATTGGTTTTGTTTGTACAAAAACTTTTTAATTAATATAGTCAAAGTTATCTATCTGGTTTTCAATTAAGAGTTCCAGTTCTTCTTTGGACATAAATTTATTCCATCTCCATAGGTCTGAGAGGTAAACTATATTACGTTCCTCTAATTTACTTATAGTATCACTCTTTATATCCAGATCATGAACCTATTTAGATCTTATCTTGGTATGTGGTGTTAGATGTGGGTCAAGCCCTAATTTCTTCCACACTAGTTTCCAATTTTCCCAGCAGTTTTTGTCAAATAGTGAGTACTTATCCCAGAAGCTGGGGTCTTTGTGTTTATCAAAGACTAAATTGCTATAGTTATTTCCTAGTTTGTCTTGTGATTCTATCCTATTCCACTGATCGACTACTCTATTTCTTAGCCAGTACCAAATGGTTTTGATGACCGCTGCTTTGTAATATAGTTTAATTCTGGTATAGCAAGTCCACCATCATCAGCCTGTATTTAATGATTCTATCAGTTGTTATTCATATATTAGATATTTTAGAACCATAGAATCTCAGAAGTATGAGAGAATATCCTAAGCCATCCAGTTCAAAACTTGAAATAGAATTACTGCTATAAAGTAATCCTCACTTTTAATTGCCTATCACCACAAAATAATTTCTCTTTGCCTCTATCTCTTGGCTTTCTCCAAGATTTAACTCAAATCCTACTTTCTGCAGCTGGCCTTTCTTCTCTCAGTCCCATTCTCCCCCTTCTCATCATTCACACACACACACACACACACACACACACACACACACACACACACACAAACACATAAACACACACATTTAGAGAAAAAGATTTTCTCTCTTTTTTTGTAGTACATTGTTTCTTCCATTATAATGTGAGTTCCTTGAAGATAAAGACAAGGTATGTGTCTTTACCTTTCTTTGTCTCTCCCGCAATTGGCAAGGTGCCTGACAAATAGAACTTAATAAATGCTTATTGATAGATTTATTAAAAATTTTATCTTTCATATCATGAGTAATTCCAGGCATGGAGACCATGGATCCTTTATGGGAGAAAGTGAGGCCTATGGCTATGGTAAAGGTAGGTTAGCTGGGAGCTAGTAGCAGAGAAGGTCAGTCAAATCATTAATTTAATTAGGGAATTCATCAAGTTGGCAGGAGAACATTCCACTACCAAATCTATCCCAATCAACCTGCTACTAAAAATGAAAACAAACAGCATTTCAAATAGCATTGAATCTCTGCTCTTTCCCCACAAATCTAAAAACCAATTATTAGCCAAGTGATCTAGGATGATTTACTTTATTTTTCCTGAACATAGATTCTTTATCTTTAAGATACTGGATTTGGAAATCCATTCTAATTTTAGATAGCTGGCCTCAGAGCCAGGAAAAATTGAATTAAATTTTCATTTTTAACATTTTTGTAGATGTCTGACATCCACAAAGTCATACAACTTTTCAGTGTTCTAGTCAATTTTCTAAGAGAAGTTATAGAACAGGTACCTACTTAACCTCAGTATTGATAGTTTCCTCATCCAGAGGTTATTTACATAAATGAAATAATAGTTATAATATTTTTCTTTCCCAGTGATGGATAAATAAAATTGGAGACAAGGATATTTATATATAATGCTATTTATTTTGCCAAAGGATGCTCCAATAGGCTAAGTCAATTGACCAAGGACACACAGTTAACAAAAAGATAGACCTGGGGCTAGAAGAATTTATGTCTTTTGCCTCCTAGTCTAAGGAACCTTTGTCTATTTCACTCTGCTTCTGACAAAAACAATAGTGGCATTCATTGCAGATTCCCCCCTCCCCATTAACCAATAAAAAAAATTAATTCTACAATGTAGCCACTTTTTCATTTATACTTTCATCTCAGATTATCTGTTTCAAGTTGCTTGAAATATCCTACCCAGCTACTCTCTATCAGAGAAGTAATATTTTGGAAATTGTGTACTACCCTTCCCTTTTTAAAATCTAGATTTGTAGGAAAGTACTAATAAGTAAAGTAGAAGAATCCAGCCACTATATGGAAGATGTCAGACACTATCAAGATCGAATCTTGATAAGTGCCCAAATGCTTCTGTGTTGACAATATTGGAATGTTTAGAAGGGATAATATGTTTCTTAAGACAACTTAGTGAAATGAAAAATATGATCCAATTCACTTTGCAAGATCACAATATCTTTATCTATTGGATTAAAGTGTAAAGAGATATAATAGCTTCTTTCTGGTGCAAGCTTTTACAATTAGGTGTTGAATTTGGATGACATACATGCCGTATCTAATTTTGTTCTAAGTAATCAGATTTCAAGTGTTCCACATTATTTAAAATTTTCTTCCTCTTGCACTTGGTTTCCTATCTATCCAGTAGGACTTGCAACTTACAGTTTTGAGATTAAGATTTGATCAATAACTTTTGTTTATCTCACTGAGGTTTTGGTCCTCAGTTCCAAGATTTAACAGCCATATGGATTCTACTGTATTTAGCTCTTGCCTCATCTAATTTTTCTTCTGCTGTTTTTAATCGCATTGCATAAAAAATGATCCCTATGAATCATTCTGCAAAGACAATGAGTTTTTCAAGGAGAACCCTATGACAGAGCAGACGCTCAAAACATTTCTGTGAAAAGTTAAAACAACTATAGCCTATGATCACAGTGTCCTTTAACTCATTAACTCATTATAGCCAAAACCAAAACAGCAGCCCTGAGACTGCATTACTAATTACACATTTTAATGTGCCTTTAATCACCCACAATGCATTCTCTGATTAACTAATATTGCTAAATGCTGGGTAATGCACACATACATCATTAACAAGATGGAAAACCTCAACTTTATTCTTCTTTGGAAGTGAATCAGATGGCTGCTAAATATCTCCATCCAATCAACCTTGACCTAAAGCTAGAACTCTTGTTAATTATCACAGCAACAAAGACATTTTAGAATCTAAAAAAAAATGAAATTATCCAGGGTCCATTCAATTTATTCTGATGTAGGTGTATGCTCCTTAAAAACACATATGTATGTGAAGATTGATAGCACTTACTTTTGTTCAAATTGAATATTTTGGAAAGCACTTGGCATGATGAATGTGCACTCCTTACTATCTGATGCAGTTTCATCTAGTTTTACATTTGCCAGATCGCTGCAGTCTAGGGCTGATTGGTTGTCTTCTTTAAGACTTTAAATAATAGCAGCAAAACACTGTATCTTGTAAGCATAATGTGATGCCTAGCCTGTTTTCTTCTAAAACCTCATGATGTACCAGATAGATCAGAAGAAGCTATTTGCTAGACATTGGATGAAGCCAGGATTGTACTTCACATAGAATGAATTAACGTGATTACCCTGAGCCTTTTGATTCAGAGAATCCTTTGCTGGTGTTGGTAAAACAATGACTTGATGGCAAGCAGCAAAAACAGAAGGAGAATATGTGGTAAAAATAGCTATGTCTTTAAAATATATCATTATCTCCTATCTGTCATGAAGACAAAATATTTGAACTGTTTCCAGGCTTCAATTGTACTTTTGATGTTGATCTTTAATTTCATTTCCTTTCTTGAATCTTGAGAGTATTTAAATTCTACTTCAATTATCTTTCATAAAGATGTCTTAGAGCTGAAAAAGATGTCAAAGATAATCCAGTCCAACTTTTCATTTTAAATATGGTAGAACGGGCTAAAAGAAATTAAATGACTTTCCCAGAATTGCATAGTGCACATGAGAGATGAGAGTTGAACTCGTCTTCAGACTCCAGAATATATATTTTTTACTATATTATGGTGTCTTCTGTGCATCATTAGAATGTGCACTTTTTGAAGGCAAGTACCATCTTTCTTTATATATCAATGTTTAGCACAGTAGCTATCACATAGGAAGTGTTCGATAAATTCTTGTTGACTGAATAACTGACTGTCATCCTTGAAATTTATCTGTTAATTCTTTAAAGGGTTACAATGTGTGCCAGAGGATGCAGGCTGTATCCAACCCACATTAAGAAAATCACAGATCCTTGAAATATTGAAATATTTCACATTTAATTGCAAACTAACTCTCTAGAATTGCCAATGGCAAGACAATTCACAATAAGATTTTCTCATAATGTTGATGAGTATGTTGATAGTGCCAACTGTGAGAAAAACATTGATAAATAAGGAGGGAGGGAACCCAAACATGGCTGCACTCCCAGAAAACTTGTGTTATATAATCAACTGCAGTTCTGACTTAGGCCAATGGGCAGCAATATTTACTAGATGCAAGATGGTCGATCTATCTGTTAAATTACTCACTGCAGCACTTCCCAAAGATGCTGTGATTCAGAGGTAGAACCAATGTTTTGTTTTGAGGATAGTTGTTTGTTTGTTTTTTCATAGTGATGGTTAGAAAAATTCTAGAAAAAAGGCCGATGCTATGCATGCTCATGATCACTGACTTTGAGATTTTTGTGCCAGTCCTTTAACTTTAGTTAGCTTACTCATAAAACCAAGGACGATACTTTTCCGTCTCAGAAAGATATAATTCTGTATAATTCAACTTAGAAGAGCAATGTACCATCATATATAGGCTTTTGGACTTGGAGTTTGTATTGCTATATTTGAGTTCCACTGGAGTGAGAAAGGCTTGTGTTTGAATTCTATTACTGACACTTAACAAACATCTTGACTAATATAAAATAAATTACGATTTCTGTCTCAGTGTTTTCAACTACAATGGGGACAGTAATAATAATACCAAGATTGCCTACTTCACAAGCTTCACAAGGTGACAATTAGAGGAGATAATCCATATAAAAGACTTTGTAAACTTAAAACACAGTAGAAATGTCAGCTATTAATTCAATTCAACAAAGATCTATTAAACCCTACTTTGAGTTAGGCACTGGAAAAGATGCAAAATTTAGACAAAAGAACCTTATTTCTAATATTTCTTATAGTTGAGCAGGAGTACATGGCATGCAAATAATTGTTATACAAAATAATACCGCTAAGTGCATAAGAATTACATTCAGTGTTATGTGAGGTCTGAGGGAGTCATTACTTATTGGAAGTGGGCCAAAAAATCCTGCAATACTACCATCTGGTTGAAGGCTAAAGTAAGTTTAGAAGATAATGTTAATAAATATCTTAATGCTAAAAATACAGGTTTTACATGAATGCAAATGGCTTCTGGTATCCAATGACACAAACTTCAAAGAGAGTAAAGTAGTTTACTAGATATATTCTGGGGCATGATTCTTCATACTCTGCTTTTCCACTGGTTTCTTCCTATCTGCCTTCAAGCATATTTAAATCTCTCCAGTTAAAAAGAGACTTTTCACCTACAAAAAGAAAAGAAAAACAGAGAACCAAAGAAAACCCATTTTATGATATTTGCCTTCTGTTTCATTGCCAGACTTAATATTTTGAGAATATTTTGTCTTTGCTCAATATTTCTTCTTCCATCCCATTCACTCTGTCCTTAGTCTCTTCCATGATGATTTCAACAGCCACAACTCTATAAACCTTACTCAATCTAAGGTGGACTTCCTAATCACTAATCCAAGTTTGTTCAACTCTTATTTTTATTTTTTAAAAATCATTTTAATTAATTTAATTAATTATTTTATCATTTTAATTCCTACTCTTTTTAAAATCTTTTAGTGACATTTGACATGTTTTTATTATTCACATTTTTAGATTTTAGATTCACATTTTTTTATTATTCACATTTATTCACATTTTACTCTCTCTTCCTTATTCCTGTTTCTTACAATTTTAGTTGCTTCCTTTATTTCTTTTTTTCATTTGCCAATCATTTAGTTGGGGGTACTGGCTAAGTTCTATCTTTCCTCCTTTTTTTTCTTTTCTTTTTCTCCCTTAGCAGAATAATTCAAAGTGCTTGATATATAGTAATTGCTTAATAAATATTTGATGATTGATTGATATTCATGTGGACTATTGAAATATCTTCCAATCTTCCCCAATCCAAAATATCCTTCATACATTTTGCCAGAATTTTATCTTCCTTACAAATGTAGCGTTCTTCTTCTATCCTTCCCTTCCTATTTCAGTCATATGGAACTTTGATAGGGAGTGGGGAGAAGAGAAGTTATGAAACATTTAGTAATGTGATTTAGGAAGAAGAAAGAAAAGGAAAGAGAGAAGGGAGAAGACAGAAAAGAGAAGATGGTGAATTGATCAAGAACAGTCTCATTCTGTAACTAACTTGTCGTTGAGAAAGGAATAGCCATGGCAAAAAAGCAAACAAAGGAAAAAAAAAATGGAACTCTTTATCAGTTCAGGCATCAAAGAAAAAAACGTGGCCTCTTAGGAGTTTTAGTATACTTCGGGTTCTGAGCCCATGCCTCATGCTATAAGATGCTCAATGCAGAGTTCCTGAGTCTCCATCTAAACTTTGGCTCTATTGGTTGACTGAGATGAATATTTTTGCCAATGCCATATATTACCTATAGTCCTTTGTCTATTTACAGGGGGAGTAGTTGTTGAGTTAAGCACATTTAATTGGATATTTCCTGGAACTTTTTGCTTTGGGACAGTCTATATACTTCCTGAAAACTGCTTACATCAATGAGAGATAATAGGGTTGCAGTCACACAGTATATATTTTAGTATGCATTTTCATAGCTTGTATTGATCATATGGTACAAGTCAAATACCATATATAGTTAAGTATTTTTTTTTCTTTTCCTGTGGGAGACATTCTTGTAATGCAAGGACATGTGACTAAAAATTCAGTGGTTTATATAAAGTTCAAGGCAAGGAGTGGGTATGAAGGTTAGCAGCACTGGTTCCCAAGAACAAATTCTGATTAAAATATTGATAATACCCCATATCTTGACAGAGAATTAATGGAGTCATTGAGGGAGAGATAGAACTTTAAGGAAAGAATTGCACTGTCTCTTTGAGAACAATAAAGAATTTACCATATTTCTTTTTTTAAACACTTGTATAAATTTTATTTTTTTCTAGTATACACAAATTGCTATTCATTTCAAATATATAACAGAATTATGGTGTAAATTTCTCCTTTTTTCCATTCCTTTTGCCTTTTGATGCCTTACCATTAGACACAAAAAGGTAAAAGTATATACAATTATACTATACACACTTCTACCTATCAGTTCTTTCCCTGCATGAAGATAACATCTTTCTTAATATTACCTTCATAATTAATTTGGGTATTTATAATAGTCAAAATAATTTAGTTGCTCAAAGTCATTCTTAACACGGTATTGCTATTATTATACACGATGTTCTCTCGGTTCTACTTATTTTGCTCTTCATTTTGTGCAGGTCTTTAAAGAAAGTAAAAAAAAAAACATACACTTCAATCTACATTGAGCTCATCAGTTCTCTCTTTGTGGTTTGATAGCATTTTCTTTTGTGGGTGCTTCAGTATTGTCTTTTATCATTGTTTTGATTAGAGTAACTAAATCTTTTACAATCATCCTTATAATATTGATGTTATTGTATACTCTTAGTTAACCAATGAAAGCCAGAGGGATTTGGGTTTAAGCCCTAGCTATAAACCCCAAGATATCTTGTGAGAGTTCAGTGATCAAAACTTAAATTCCTTTGGGAAGATCACCTGCAACTATGATACCCTATGTGGACAGAGGAAAGGAAAAGGAAAGAAGAAAAAAGGCAATGAAAATGGGGAAAAAAAGGCAAGGCAAGGCAGGGCAGAGCTGTGATGCCCAGCTAGCCAATTTAAGTTGGGTTCCCACTGGGATAGTTCCTTATATTTTGTTGGATTGTTGTTTGTCCTTACTGGAAAAGGACCATGACATCAGGGAGGTGATGCCATGACATATGAGTGAATTGGATTGAAGTGGGGGAGGGCTGTGCATGGTCACCTGCCTCACTTTCTCCTCTAGAACTGTAATGTCAGAGAAACTGAGGAAAGACAGAGATTAGGGTTTTTAATTTTTTATTGTGATTATTGAATGTATTTTATTTTATTTTTTTAATTAAAGATTTTTATTCACAATACATATGCATGGGTAATTTTTCAACACTGACTCTTATAAAACTTCTGTTCCAAATTTTTCCCTCCTTTCCTCCATCTTCTCCCCTAGATGACAGGTAGTCCAATACATGTTAAATATGTTAAAATATATGATAAGTCCAATATATGTATATAAATTTATAGTCATCTTGCTACACAAGAAAAATCGGATACAGAAAGAAAAAGAACTTGAGAAGGAAAACAAAATGCAAGCAAACATCAACAGAAAACATGAAAATGTGGGGTTTTTGTTGTGGAAGATTTTTAATATTTTAATAGTAGAGAATATAGACCAGCCATAGCCAGCCAGCTGGATTGACTCATCTCTCTCTCTCTCTCTCTCTCTCTCTCTCTCTCTCTCTCTCTCTCTTTTTTTTTGCTGACGCAATTGAGGTTAAGTGACTTGCCCAAGGTCACACAGCTAGGTGATGTTAAGTGTGTGAGACCAGATTTGAACTCAAGTCTCTTGACTTCAGGGCTGGTGCTCTATCCACTGTGCCACCTAGATGCCCTGACTCTTATCTCAAAGCATCTAGCAACCAGCAAGTAATTCCAGAGACTTTTATAGGGCCCCAGCTATCAGGAAAACAAAGGCAAGGGGGGTGGGTTAGAGCACTAGGTGAGTGGAAATTCCAGGAAAGGACCATAACTTTTTAATTCTGACAGGTTTGGGATCAAGAAGATGGTTGAGTAGGAGACAGGAAGTCTGAGACCAGGAGATACCCAAGCATTTGAGATAAACCATCTGGAGTTTTATGACTCTTTGGAATGTGAGAGCAGCCAGAGGGCCCTATTCTCTCAGTTCCAATGGGGCAAGGAAGCAGATGGCCACTAGGAAAACTGAAGCAGAACAATTCAGGGAAACTGAGATATTTCAGAGCCATCTGGGTCCAGTGACAAGGTATAGATCAGGATGACTAAAGATGATCTTGGATTGAGTAAGATATATATAATTTATCTATCTGCATATGTAATCTATCAATCTCCTATATCTATTTATCTATATTATATATAATTTATCTCTCTGCACATATAATCTATCAATTTGTATCTCTATCTATTTATCTCTATCTATCTATCTATATTCCATCTATCTATCTAGTTCCCCTCTCCCATCCCCCACCCCCACCCCCCAGATATAAAAGGCCATTTTCTTTTTACTTCTTACCTAAACTTAATCACTGATTGGGCATTGTCTCAATTAAACTAAGACCTGTTTAAAATTTTAGAAGAAGCCATACAGTTGAGGGAAGACATTCCCAGAGTTATCTCAAAGAAGGAAAACTGATCAGATCATGGCAATACAACTATATAGGAAAGAGAAAAATATACTGTCAGCCATGATATTAGATTAAGACTACAGTGAAGAAATTTGCAATCAAAGCTAATTGAATAAACCCTCAAGTAACATCTGTTGGGAATTAAAATAATGTGAAGAAATCAATTTGCCAATACAAACCCTATTTGAACAAAATAAAAAGTTTTGTGTATAAAAGATGTGTTTTCAAAATTGGTTATTTATATCTATATCTGTATCTGAATCTATATCTTGTCAACTAGGTGGTGAAATAGATAGACAACAGTGAGCCTAGTCTCAGGAAGGCTTATCTTCCTGCGCTCTATTCTGACTTCAGATACTAGCTGTGTGATTCTGGACAAGTCATTTAATCTTGTTTGCCTCAGTTTCTCATTTGTAAAATGAGATGGAGAAAAAAATGGCAAACCACTCCAGTATCTTTGCCAAAAAATCCCCAGATGAGGTTATGAAGAATCAGACTGAACAACAATTCCAGGTATCTCTTGTTTGGACATTAACTCTCTCTTACTCATTGTTTGAAAGGTACATTTTCCCCTATGCTTCTTTATTTATGCTATCATTCCTTAGGTCAAATAGTTTACTTATTTTGACCTTAATTTTGTTATATCATATGAAATATTGTTTTTGCCAAGATACTTTCCAATTTTCCTAACTTTTTTGTCAAATATTGAGTTCATATCCCCAAAGCTTTGATCTTTACTAGATTACTATGGTTATCCACTACTATGTATGGTGTACCTAATCTATTCCACTCTTCTGTCACTCTATTTCTTAGCCAGGACCAGATTGTTTGATGATTACCATTTTGTAATATTGTTTGAAACCTAGAACTATTGGACAGACTTCCCTCCCTACTTTTCCCCCATTGATTCCCTTGCTATTCTTGAACTTTTGTTCTTCTTTGACTTATCCTGACACCGTTTGGTATTTTCTTGGAAAAGATAATGTCATTTCCTACTCTAATTGATATTATGAATGAGGAATTGAGGTGTATTTGGTTAAATGACTTCCCCAGAATTATACAGTTAGAAGTGTCAGAGGCTAGATTTGAACTCAGGTAGATAAGTGTTCTTGATTTTGGGTCTGTCATTCTTATCCACTGCACTTCCTTCTGCCCCTGACTTGGCTTACCTGTGAACATTTAATATTTTCCCAATTATTTAGATTCACCTTTATTTGTGTAAAAACAGTGTTTTATGATTGTGTTCATGTAAATCCTGGGTTTGTCTTGACAGATAGACCCCCAAGTATTTTATATTACCTGTAATTATTTTAAGTAGAATTTCTATTTCTTCCTGCTGGGTTTTATTGTAGTACATAAAGATGCTAATAATTGGATGAAATAATTGCTCTCATTTCATTTCCATTGTTGGTACATTCACTATTTTCATTTTTGATCCTACTAATTTTTGCTACTTAGTTTTCCTTTTTTAAAAAAATCAAATGAATCAGTATTTTATGTATTTTTTCATAAAATTAAGTCCTGAATTTGTTTGTTAGCTCAATTTTTAAATATTTTAATAATCTTTGTTTTTCAGGATTTTCATTTGGTATTTAATAGGGGATTTTACATTAGTTCATTTTCCAAGTTTTTTTTAGTTTTCTGTCCAATTTGTCTCTCTCTGTTGGATGATATACAAATATGTGCATAGATACTAATGCATACATACACAGATATATACACATATATATGTATATATATACACATATTTTTAGTTTGATTGTATCTCACAAATTTTGCAATATTGTTTCATTTTTGTTATTCTCCTTAATGAAGTTGATTCTTTCTCCTCAGGTACTCCCTAGTCTTCTTGAATGAAAATGCTCTTCTCTTTCCTTGAATTATGATCCAAAAGTGAATATAGGCAAAGGGGTTGCCAAATTGCCTTTGGTTCTGCATACAGTGCTAGCATAAGGGTGCCTTGTAATCTTTTCCTGACCAGTTTCCAGGACCTCTTTGTCAGGAAGGCTTAAGAACTTTCAAAACTGCTGCTGCTTCTGTCTCTACCACCTAATCTCACCACTGTTCCACTACACTGGGCTCTGGGTTAGCCTTCTCCCTCTGCCCCTATAACAGACTTCTCTTTCTGACCTTCTATGTTTTTCACTTCACAATTCATTTTTGAGGTGTTATTTTAAAGTTGTTTGGAGAGGAATGTTGGTTAAACTTGGCAAAATGCTTTTTTATTCTATCATCTTACTCTGTCCCCCAAAGTTCTTCCTTTCTTATTTTTGATATTTGTGTTTCTTGTTCCTTATTCCCTGTGCTAATTTTGTCCTAGCAGTTGACAACAAAGAAACACAAGTACTCCATCAGCTGGCAACACACCATCCATATGTGGAACCATCAATTACAGCAATTGGAGAAGTTTTGAATGCTATGGAGAAGTTCACTTACCTTGACAGTATTCTTTCCAAGGATGTCCACATTGACAAGATTGACACCTACATTTCCAGAGCTAGCTCAGTATTTGGGAGGCTGTGAAAGAAAGTTTGGGAGTGAAAAGGTATTAAACTGGCTACCCTCACCTTCTTGAATGAAGGTCTACAGATCTATTGTGCTTATCTCATTGTTTTATGTCTGCAAAACCTAGATAGTATATCAGCTCTATGACAGGAAACTTAATCACTTCCATTTGAATTGCAAATGTTATCTCATTTGAGACACCTAACAAATTTATAAAGTAGATTCTATAGGAACTGTTTTCTTCATTTGACAGATGAGGTCACTATGAGAGGTTAAATGACTTGCTTATAATATACATACACAACTGATAAGTATGAGAGGTGGAATTTGAATCCAGGTTTTCCTAGCTCCAAGTCCAAAGCTCTTTCTGTTATGCCATGGTGAACTGTGAAACTATTTTTATCTCTTTGTATTATATATTTCTAATACATGCCTCATATTTTGAAAGTTGAATAACCTGGATGGTTTGGAATTTAGTTTAGCTATACACAGAACAAAACTTATTATTGGAAGTGGTAGTGCTGGAAGGTTATTTGGTTAAGTGACAAACAGGAAGGCTTTTATACTTCAAAGTCTGTATATTATGATCTTCTTCCTAAATCTCTGTGGATTCTCCAGCTCTACATACATTTTCATGTCCAAAGTCACAAGTATGCTTTATGATACAGAATGCTACCTTTGAATAGCCGCATGGTGCTAAGGTGAATTACTAAGCTTAGAACCAGTTGCTACTTGATATCAGAACAACAGAGCATAGCTGCTAAAAGAATAAAGTCTGACATGAACACAACAACTGGGGTTTGTGCAAAGGCATACCAGCTTCATGCCCCTGGAGTGCATGACATTCTTTTAAATAAAGAACAGTTTTATCACTAAAGGAGAAAACAGCTGGAAAAATCCCTCTGTATGTATGGGAGAATTGAAAATTATTGATCTATTAAAAATGCTGAGTATAACGAATGTCTGCCTTTCCTTCCTATCAGTCAAGCAGTCAGTCAATCTGGAAGGCAGCTTTTAAGGCTTACTGGGAAGTAAACTGCAGGTTGCTGTGTTACTTTCAGCCTCCATGAAGTTTTCTTCCCAAGTGATGGATTGTGTGCTGAAGCCTTGGTTCTTACAGAAAAATTGCTTATCCTTTGACTAAATTAGAATTTTTCAGACTTTGTACCAGGTTACCTTGGGAATGTGAAGCAAAGGGCGGAATTACTAGATATTTTAGAATACTCTAAGAGAAATACATTCACTTTTTTTGAAAACAAAGTTTAAATCAAATTTGTTCTAACTGAGAGTCAGGATAATACAATAATACCCTCTGCATAAAAGAGGTAAAACTTCAGTGGACAGTCATCTAATCTTGATTTGAGAATGATCTGCCATATTATCTCATTTGACAATCCCTCTAATTAAAAGTGCTCTATGTTACTGTCAACTAGCATTTATTAAGCTACTATTATGTACCAGTATTATGTATAGGGGATACAAAGAAAAGCAAAAACTAATCTCTATTCTCAGAAAGCGCACAGTCTATTGGGGGGTACATACCACTATATACAATAAATATATACTGTAAATTGGGGGTAGTCTCAGAGAGGTCAGGGATATCAAGGAAAACTAGAAGAAACTACTTTAGTTGAAACTTCAATGAAGCTTGAGGCAGAGATGAGGAAATAGAGAGTTTCAAGTTTGGATGGCAGCCAATAAAAACAGACAAGAATTGAGAAATGGATAGTGTTATATCCAATGAACAACAAGAAAGCTAATATTGTATTTCAGAGTTCATAGAAGGGAATAAGGTTTAATAGAACTTGAAATATAGGAAAGGGCCAGGTTATCAAGGACTTTAAAAATCAGGTTTTTAAAGCATAGTGCTTTGTTTAGATTGCACTCTTCAATTGTTCTGAGTGAAGCTTGGCCAGTGCAATTGGGAAATGTAGTTTTCTGGGGGAAATACAATATGAAAATCACTTCCCCCTACTCAACTCCAAGTAACTTTTAAAAAACTGAGGTCCCTCAAAATAGCTCTAGAGAAAATTGCTTGAAATTTTCAACAATTAAATTTTCATTAATTCACTCAAAATATTTTTATGATATTTGTAGGTTGTGCATATGGAAGTTATAAAATATTTGATCTTAAATATGTCTATATATTATGTTATTTATCTTATATATGCTAAGACTTCAAGTTATAAGGAAAAAGCTAATGAGATGAAATTTCCTCACTTGAAAATTCCCAACATAAGTCAAATTATCGATCTTGGCTATTACGTGTTTGAGATTTATTTTAATGATATGAAAATTATAAATTAAATAAAATAGTTAAGAAAATAATTTGTATATGTTTTAAAGTAAAAAGAGTGAATACATATAATATTTACATACATTATATATGTTATATGGTGAGAGGTTAAAAGAGAGAATGTTTTCACAACAAGTTTGGAAACAACTGGTTTAAATCTAGGCAGTTGAAAATGAAAACAAAAGCATTTGAGATTTTGAAATAAGGTAAGTGAATACTGTCCTTTTATATGATTCACCAGCGTAGCACATGCAAGAGAAATGGAAATCAGCAGCTTTTGTTGTTCAGTCATTTTTCAGTCATACTTGATTCTTCAAAACCCCATTTGGGATTTTCTTGGCAAAGATGCTTGAGTAGTTTGTTATTTCCTTTGCCAGCTCATTTACAAATGAGGAAACTGAGGCAAACAGGGTTAAATGACTTGCTTAGGGTCACATAGCTAGTAAGTGTCTGAGGACAAATTTGAATTCAGGAAGTTGAGCCTTCCTGACCCAGTCTAGTGCTTTTTTGTTTAATTCTGGTTCTACAGTTTATTAGCTGTGTTTACTTTGGTCAAATCAATTAATATTTCTTGTTTATGGTTTTTCTACTTTGAAATTAAGTAGCTTTTGCTTTAAGATCTTGGTTTTTATGGGATAGTTTTTGAGTGTTTATTGTATATAAGAGACTTTATGAATTATGTATAGGAGGGGTGAGATGCAAATAAATTTAAGATGGAAAGATTAGAAGTAATTTAGCCCAGCCCTATTATTTTACAGATAATGAAATGGAAGGCACACTTGGTCAAAGTCATAGCTAATAAGGAGCAGAGCCAAACTCACACCTAGGTCATCTAACTTCAAATCTAGTACTTTCCATTACCCCTATATATCTGGGCTAATACCTCAAGGGATTCAAAATCTGCTTAGGGAGAAAAAGCATATATTTATATTAAAAATAAATTACAATATGAGTCATTTGTAGTTGGTGCTTAGTGAGTATAACTACATGAGAGTTCAGGAGCGAATAGAGATCATTATCTGTTAACATCATCAAGTAAACTATTTCCAGAAAATATTTTGAACTTGGCCTTGGAAAACTGGTATGATTTGGATAAAATGGGGAGAGGATGAGCCATTCCAGCCTGGAAAAATATATTATCATGTCACAAAAAAAAGAAAAAAATCAACAATAAAACAAATGCACAAACAAAACCCCACAAAATCAAACAAAACAAAAACAAACAAATAAACAAAACCATAGGATATACTCAGGAAAATTTTCAATCCAGATTGGCTGGAGCAGCTATTTTGTGTTGCAGAGCTATTGAAGATATTTTGAAAATTTAGGACAGGATCCATATGGAGAAACTTTTGAACAGTAATGCAAAAAACGTTTGGAATTTATCTGCATGCACTGGAGAGTCACTAAAGATTTTTGAGGAAGAAAGTGACATGATACGCTATTAAAAAAACATCTCTGGTTCTTATCATAATGGCTTTCTCAAAGCTATAATGATTAATAGATGCTTGTTTAATAATTTTAAAATAGTGCTTTAAGAACACTAATCTGATTTCAATGTGAGGGAATTATTAGAGGGGAAAATTCTCAGAGATGGAAGAATGATTTTTAAAAAGTTACTATAGTAATTTGTGGGTTAATTGATGTGTCTAAAAATATTGATCATAATGGAAATAGCATAGATGATAGAGACATTGTGAAGAAAGAGTTGTGAGTTGTTTGTCCCCCTTCTCAAAGAAGATCAATGATATCATGGGTGATACCTTGATTTGCACACAAATTGGTTATTGTTGGGCCAGAGCTATGCAAAGTCAATAGTCTCACTCTTTCAGACTCATAGAAGTTCAGTGTCAAGATAAAGGTCAAGATGACTGGCAATGGCCCAGAATGCAGTGGATGGCAGTGTACTTTCTAAATTAAGGGCTTTCCAAGTCCAGCTCTCAGTTTGTCTGCGGTCACACTTATTTAATGAGTTAGGACTGAATAAGAGTTGAGACAAAAGATGGATCAACTTATGACAAGCTAGACAGAACAGAAGATAATTGCTGTTACACTCTTGCAGAAAGAGTTATTTTTGGAAATAGGTGTGGGAAGAAGATAGAAAATCCCTTCACAGTAGGAACCCAAAGGGTTTTGAGGAGGGAATGCAGATAATTATGGAGCACATCACAAGCAACACATGATTTTTCATTTTATCCTGGGTCAGAGGAAATGCTATGGTTCATAATGGAATTGAAAAGAGAATCTATTTGTATTGATAACAGTATTTGTCCAAGCCACAGCTGTCTCAACATTCTGCTTGAATTTCACCAATTGACCAGCCTATGCCTACATTGTTGTGTGGTAGAAGAAACTTGTAGCTTAAAGTCGGAAACCATTTAAGCAGAGCCCTGTGGAGTATATAGAATCTAATTGCTCCTGAGACAGGTTGGGCTTCGGGCATAATAGGCTTTATCAGGAGAGAAGACTGAATAAAACCAATCTATCAAAAATCAAATTAGGAACTTTAACTTTTGTATTCTTTCATATTTTTATTTTTTTTAGTAATTATTTAGTTATTTAAATTCTGAGAAGTACTCTAAAAGATCATTAGGATCTTACTAGCAAGGACTAATCTACAGGTATGTTGTGGGACCAATATTCCTGATGCAGCTTCACTGACATAATTTGTTCCCCAGTTCAATCTAACTTTCTCAGCTTCTATGAAGGAAGATTCCCAGTCTGGCAACATAAAAAGGTCCCAACTTCATATACTTACCACTTTTTAGACATAGTAGATACTTGAGACTTTATGTGGCACGATATCCTGATGACCAACCAGATTCCTCTCCATCTAGGAGTTCACATCCAGAGTGGCCTCTGTATTCTTGTTGGATGTCCTTGTGTTAAGGCAAATTAAACTTCCTCCTTTCTTCAATATTTCAGTTACTTATGAGTGCCTCAGTTCACCCCAATATCAAACCTGAACTAAGAACATGTTGGTTTTCGAGCTGCACTTACACCTCTCACATTTATACCAGTTCAAATCCACTAGAACTACAAATTCATTTTTAAACTTTAAATTTATGGCAAGCATCCAGCAGTTCAGTTTATGCTTGTATGCTAATGACAGCCATTAGGAATGGCAAAGACAAAGGAGAGAAAACAAGTAGTAAAATATTATTTTTAGTAGAATGACAAGAAAGATCAAACCCTCTGCTCTGAAAAATTTAGTCTGAGTCATCCAAGGTTCCCATCTTCCAAGTCCCTCCAAAGTTTTTCATTTTCTCTGAATGGTTTATTTGCAAAGTTTGGGGTGATTTTGCCCCAGGTTTTGTAGTTCTAACTGGCAGAGTCCCTGAGAATAATTAACCTTTTTGACATGCCTCTTTATTCATGGCAGCTATCAACCTGTCATGAAAAGTTTCTTTGATGTCTTCCATTGCATCTGATAAAAAGGCATACTCACTAATCAGTGTATATTTGGAAATCCCCTCTAGTTTCAGCCTTAGTTTTCATCTTGAGCCTGTGGCTGACTATATGGCTTCAAAACAAATTATTCCACATCTGAGAGGTCACAATCTATCTTTAGATACATATATTTTAAAGCCTGCTATGGGCCTGTGATCTGAGTAAGTGAGTGACTTTTACAATCAGCAAATGTTTCCTCAGAATAGCATCATAAATTTAAATCTGGAAGGGACCTCTGGGACTACTAAAGCTTCCTCATTTTACAGAAGACGAAAATAAAGCTGCAATAGGTTAAGTGACTTATTCAAGATAATTCAAGTAGTAAAGAGCAGAAGTCAGATTGAAAGCCTGTCACCAAATTCAGTGATGCAAAAATGGCTCTGAATTTAGAATCTGAAGCAGTTCTGCCCTATCTCTCTGTAGTACTTAGGTGATGCTAGTCACTTGAGGCACCCACACTCTGACTCTCAGTTTCTTTTTCTAACAAATGAGAACATTTCACTACATGGTCTTTGTCATCCCGTGTTATATCCATGACACTCTTTCTACTGCAGCACTTTAGAGGAGTAGATGAAACAGTATATTGGTAGACAGAAAAATGCTGACTTGCTGTTTCTGAGTACCTTTCAGGTGATGAAATTTATACTCTGTGGCCCCTTTCATAGGAATTTCCTCATGAGACTTGGTGAAAGGATGAATAGAATTTTAAAATTCATTTTACAGAAGAGGAAGCAAGTTCAAGAGATTAAATGATTTGTTCAGGGTCACACAGTCAGTTCATGATGGAACTATCATAGAACCCTACTTGGCTGACTCTCATAAATGGTACTCTTCCCAAAAGCTATCACAAAACAAATAACATTTGAACTTCCTGCTGGGGCAAAACAACTTGCTCTCAGCATTCTCACCTTGAAGAAACAATGATAAAATGAATATAAGTATTTTGGAAACTTTCAGCATTTCTTTTCCATCTAAATATTATAATTGTAGGAATTTGCCATTTCAAAACTGTTTTCAATTATATGTGTAATATATGTATATATATATATATAGGTGATTTGTTTATTTCTACACACATATATATTCATAAACATACACATTTAATTTTTTCTATGTACACATATGTGCACATATACACATATACATTTAATAATTTTGTTTCTGTATATACACATTTGTACCCATATACATAATCACATGTAGACAATCAAATTTGTTTCTATAGACATATTATATATATATATATATGTATACTCATACATGAACACATATATATTCAATTTTGTCTCTATTTTGTTTCTATAGATACATGTTTATACTCATTTATATACACATATATATATTTGTTTGTATACACACTCATATACATATCCATATATACATTTGTTTATATATACAAATATACTTGGCCTACTTGTGGGCATTTTTATTGAAAACAGAAGTGCTATTTTAAGTAGCTTACCAAGATTTATAGGATCAAGGAATCATCAAAAGAAGCAAATTTTGAAACTAAAAATACTTGACCAAGAGCCATCAGTTTAAGTTTCAAGTTATTTTTAACTGGAACAGTGTGATGTTTTGAAAATGATGATGATTTTGGAATCATATGACTATGGATGACTGCCATTGACTAGCTGTGTGACCTTGGACAAATCACTTCAAATTTAAACACATTAGTTTCATCATCTACAAAGCTAGAAGATTGGACTCAGTGGCCTTTAAAATCTCTTCTACCTCAACTCTGTTCATATGATCCCACCAATATTTAGAAATCATAAGAAGTTCCATTATCAAGTTGACCATAGACCTCAAACTTTTTAGGTAGCAGCAACTCACAGAAAACAATTATGGATCCATAGAAAGGTTATGGTCTACTTCAGTTGTGTCAGTCAACAAGCATTAATTAAAGGGTCACTATGTGCTGAGAAGTATATTAAGAACTGCAGTTGCAAAAAAAAAAAAAAAAGTGTCCCTTCCCTCAAGGAGATTACATTCTAATGGAGAGTGATTGAATGTAAATAATTATGTAAATGCGAGATATATGCAAAGCATATGGAAAATAATCTTCATGGGAAGTCTCTAGAGGAAAAGGGAGAAATAAATTGGAAAGAGCCTTCCTCAGATGGCTCTGAATTTTGAATTTTGAAAGAAGTCAGAGAATTGAAGAAGAATCTAAGGAGATGTACTGGTAGAGCCAGTACAAAAGGATAGAGTCAGGAAATTAATGTTCAATGACCAGCAAAAAGGCCAGAATAGCCTGATCTAGTGTAATGGCAGGGACTTTGTAATAAGAAGTCTAGAATACTAGAAGGAAGCTACATTATGAAGGACTTTAAATGCCAAGCAATATTTTATATGTAATCATATAGAAGAGAGAATCAAAGGAGTTTGTTGAGCAAGACGGGGACAGACATGGCCATAGTTACATTTTAAGAGTATTACTTTGGTAGGTACATAATTGGAGGACAGATTGAAGTGAGGAGAGACTTGAGGCTATTGCAGTGTTTCAGAAAAGATATGAATTCCCAGGCTAGGATAGTATCTGTCTGAATAGAAAGAAGGGGGTTTATACAAGAGAAATTTTAGAGAAGGAAATGATAAAATTTGACAACCGATTGAATATGTGAGCTTGAGGAGTCAATGAGGACACCAATTGTCACTGGTGGTGTACTTAACAGTAATAGAAAAGCTGGATGGAATTGGGGGAAAGTTTTTTGGGAAAGATAATAAATTCTATTTTGAATTTGTTGATTTTGACTACTTCTAGGGCAAGGTATGGGGGACTCAGGAGAGAGATTGTAGCTATATATATATATATATATATATATATATATATATATATATATATATGTATGTTTAAGAATAATTTCTATAGATATAATAACTGAGCCCTTGGGAGCTGATGGAATCACCATGTAAGAGAGCATAGATTAATTATCTTGATAAGGAGAAAGGTCAGTTCTTCACTATAGATGGGAATGACAGATAAAGTAGTGGAAGAAATTGTCTAAATAATATGAGGTGATTAGGAGAGGAAAAGAGAGTTTTTAGTGAAAGCTCTCACACTGTCTCTGTCTCTCTCTTTTCCCGTCTCCTTCTTTCTCTCCTCCCAACCACTTCCTGTCTCTGTTTCTGTCTAAGAATGAGTTGAGATTTAGCTAACAGGATGGAGGTATGGAGTCTGGTGAGAAGTTTGAGGAAGGCTGAAAAATGCTGAAATAGATGTGGTGAGTTGGATAATAAATTGAGGGATAGAAGGATTGCCTTACTGCTATAAAAGTCTAGTTGATGTTATATACTACCAATTTGTTGTGATATCAATCAACATGTTTTCGAGGTTTTTTTCTAGTTCTGTTTAGCAGCAAGGGAATGAATATAAAGGACGCAAATTGTGGGAGTAGTTTAAGGTTGGGGTTTGGCAGTAGAACAAGGAGCAAACAATTTGAATGGTGTAGAGTTGAAAAGGTATAGCATGGTGTTGAAAGAAGATAGCTTTTGAGATCAGAAATTTATTCTGAGCAAAGTGTTTAGCATGCACTAGATATTTAATAAATTCTTGTGAATTGCTTGATGAGTTGTAAGAAGTGTCCACAAGATTAAATAATAGATTGATACATTACTGAAATATGCCACAGGGATATGAAGGTAAATAAAAAACATTTAAGAATTTCTGTGACTATGGTCAAAAACCTAAGATTTAGCTTACCACAACATCAATGAGTTTTTATTAAAAAATAATAAATATAAAATAGTTACAAGTTCTATTAATCCTTGATATAAAAATATATAACTAGAAAATGATAAAAAAATTAGTTATTTCTTTATTTTGGAAGAGTTGATGAACTCACCCATAAAAGTTCCCATCATATGTAGTCAAGTCACAAACACAGAAATACTTCAAGTCCCATTGAACAATATGACAGACTAATAATTCAAATTGCTTTTCACTTGCCCTATTTGACCTGCAGGTAGCATTATGTGCTAGAATTACGTCTGGTATATTAAAAATATCCTATTTAATTGTCACAAGACTTACATGATTGCAGCCATTTGGCTAACTGATGGAACATCTCTTTCATGATACATGTTTCAATCCTTCATTGTGTTTCAAGAATCATTACTGGGAATAATGACAGTTCTGTATGCCACTGATATCAGGCACTTCCGACCATGTACCATGAAATGCTTTTAATTTAGTCCTTTGAGATTAATTTTTGCTTTTCAGGTTTCTGGTCACTTTAGCCATTACTCCATAATTGACTTCATAAGAAATGCTTAATAAGCAAAAACACTTTCTTTGCCCCTTCTTGACCTGCATCTATTGGCAAAACACTATCATGCTCTCAATGAGGCATATGCATGATTGGCTCTTAGAACACAAATCTATTAAGCATTCCTGCTGAACCAAAAGATCCCTTGGTAGTAAATTGAAAACCAGAGAGTGCTAATGTTCACTCCTCTTTGTCTCCTCAATGACTAGACTTCATTATTCCTGTTGTCAGTGTGGTGAGCAGCAGAAAGAGCTGTGGAAACCCACAACTTATTTTGTATTTTTAATACTGGTGTGACCTTCGGCAAGCTATTCAACCTTTTATATGTCCTCAGTTTTCTCATAAAAGGGAATTTGACTAGATAACCTTGAAGGACCCTGCCATCTCTAAATGTATGACCCCATAAAAATGTAGACTATCAATACAATAAACAATTTTAGGAAAGTTTTCTTAAATTTTTTTGTCGACTACATGGTTTTGGAAGAGTGGGGAATGGGAACCTTAGGGATCCCAATGGTTGTTTTAGAATCTTCTTTCTCTCTTGAATTATGAGATGAGAATAAATGCATAATAAATGAAGTGAATGAAAAAACATGTATATATAGCTGCTTGTTCTGTGATATGCACTGTGTCATGTACTAAAGATGCAATTCCAAAAGCAAGACATTTACTGTCCTTAAAGAGTTCATATTCTTATTGGAGAGAAAATATAAAAGGGAGTGGTGACCTGGAAAAAAATTTAAAAGATGGTGAGTGAAAACATAGAGAAATTGATTGACATGATCTTTCCAGAAGAACAGAAATGTTACTTTGATTAGACTTCCCAGAGAAAGAGATGGAAAGAAGGAGAGACTAATCCCATGACTGGATGGAGTGAAACAACATGGTTCTAGGATGAGAATGCAGAGCTCAGCTGGAGGAATCATGCTACCATTGTTGTACTAATATATTTTTATAAATCAAAAGACATTTGTCAGATATTATGAGCTTAAAACATCCATATCTGTATATGAAAATGTATATATACCTATATTTGTGTATATATTTGCATCTGCATGTGTTAATTTTCTAATTCCAGTATTATCTGCAGATTTTTGTTTTTGTTTTTTTACATTGGACTATAATCAAATATCTATAAAAATATTGCTATATTTGTAAATACTGAGCAAATTATCCAAGCACATTCTCCCCAAAATAAGAAAATGACATTTAGCCCCATTTTCTTTGACACTTCATGAAGATGAAGAGAATGAATGGTACTGCCATGAGTGATATTTACTACCTGATACAACCATAGTTATCCAGTCTGAAGTATTACTCCAATCGTATTTTTAGCCATCTTGGGACCTATTCTTCAGGTCTGAAGAACTTGTCTACCAACCACTCTGGAAAACTCTTTGAGATTCATAATAAGAATGAAATACTGCCTTTTGCCTCTGGGCTATAAGTTTGAGGAGAATTCTGAGCACTGCCAGAGAACTAGAAGAACCTAGCAGATAGTATATAATAAATGGCAGATCCATTACAATAAAAGGGTACTTTTCTCTAGTCAAACCAGAGAAAATAAAACTGCCTCTCCAGCAGCCAAGTCACTAGATCTGAAACCATACCCTAGAAGTTTTTAACCCTTTTATCTCTAGAACTTCCACTATCCTGACCCTCCCTCTCCCCTCAGTGACTGCCTCACATAACACACTATTTCAGGCAATCCACAATCATGCTTTGCTTCACTCCCTTTTTCTTACATATCTTTCCAGGAGTTTTCCTAGTAGTCTTGTCACTCACTGTAGGTGTGCCCACTTCATTTCTGGTTCTAGGATTAAACAAACTCTGCCATTATTCCCAGTAAGTTTGCAGTATCTAGGTCTGTTTCTCTAAAGCTCCTCTAAACTACCTGAAACATTCTAAGGCAAAGTGCCTCTCTCTAGCCTCCATTCCTATCTTTGTTTTGGCTTACATATTTCTAACACTTAGGACAATTCCTACCACATAGCATATATATATATATAATAAGTGGGTTTTTTTCCTCTCTCTCTCTCTCTCTCTCTCTCTCTCTCTCTCTCTCTCTCTCTCTCTCTCTCGCTCTCGCTCTCCCTCTCTCTCCTTTCCTGTCCTTTTTTCCTTCCTCTAGAATTAGTGATGATCCCTATTACTCAATTAAAGCTGCACTTTTTTTTTTAACAATGCTCGAGTTCTTGTACCACCCTCCTGTTATTTATTTTCTGCATATGCTTAACTGCAGCATTGGATTTCAACAAATCTAACATTGCAAATAATTAACCAAATAGCCTTTTGCCCATCATACACTGATTTTGTCTTGCCAGAAAGGGTTTATTGGTTATGACTCTCACTGTGTAGTTCTTTAGCTTGACTTTCCCCTTGAGGAGGTTTCATTGCTACATTTTGTCAGTCTTTCCAAGTAAAGGGACAGTTTCCCATTTGCTATAGCAGAAGAATTCACTGATGCATTTCAGCTTGTGAATGCAAGGTTTGTTGGGGTTAGCTGACGAATCACTAGTGTTGTATTCCTGTCAGATGATAATGGTGTCCTAAGTCTGCAGGTATTTTATCAATTCATTTCTCAGTTTCATTTCTCTGACCCTTTTCTATTTCAGACAAGTCCCATTCTCCAAGAATCAGGTTATTATGCACAGAAATCCAGAGAGACACTCAATCTATTTGTGGAAGTAGGATTAGCTCTAAGGGAAATCAAAATAGTGTGAGATCTAAAAGAAGGAATTAAAAAAAAAAGATGATTAAATGACCTTATCTAAGTCTCATCTAAACAGAAGCACTGACCAGAGCACTGAACCCAAGGTGAAAATTAGGGAATGAAAAAGCTAGGTTTAGTATTCCCGGCAGACAATTTCAGTTTTGTCACTCAAAAAAGCCCCAGGAGATCAGTGAGTTTTGAACAAAGAAGTGCTTCTGAGCAGATAAGACTGTGATAATGAACTGAGGAAGAAACAGCTAATCTTGAATCAATCTCTAACTCCCTCCTCTCCTTCCCTTTTCCTGATGAAAAATAGAATTCAGATAAGCCTTTGCCTTTCGATTCTATAATAATTCAGTCACTAGATAGTTTGAACAAATCCAACATTTTTTTCTGGATGATGTGACAACTCTAACAGAATCTAGGAAAGTGCAGGGGTATGGGATGTCAGTATGGTTTCTCCTCTCTTGGAGATGATTTAATTTCCCGTAAACTCCAGGAGTTACAATAATGCTTATTTTAATATGGTCCAGCTGAGTTATACTCAGGTATAGCCGCAGTAAAAGTATATTGGCCAATAATACCAACTGTCTGACTTAGATCTAGAAGGAATATAAAAGACTCTCTAATCCTCCCTCTGTTTACAGATGTGCAAACTGAGAAACAGATGGATTAAGTAACTTTGCCCAAATTCACATAGATGATAAGTAATAAAACCAAAGTTAAAATGGCCTTTGGATTCATATTTAGTCTTCTTTTCATTGCACCAAGTTGCATTAGAGTTAAGAATTATCATACTTTAATTTAGAATATAAAAATGACTCAGATGCCCAAGTAGGAACTGATCTATCAGAAGCTACAAAGAAATTGACTGAGATAAGAGAGCTGACTTATATGGACTCTGGTCTTTTGGTCTCAGAAATGCAATATTCCTAAATTAACCTTCTCTATTAGCTACTAGATTTCTTCATCTGAATATAGACTCTTACAGGATTATATCTTTCTTTGCAGAGGCCTATGTATCATGTAAGAAGAAATTTTTCAAAGGGAGAATGACCCACATGTTCAAAAATGTTTATAGCAGTTCTTTTTATAGTGGCAAGAAACTGGAAATTGAGTGGATGCCCATCATTTGGGGAATAGATGAATAAATTATGGTATATTACTGTTATGGAATATTTTTCTATAATAAATTATCAGTAGAATGATTTCAGAAAGGCCTGGAAAGACATGAAGTGATTCTAAGTGAAGTGAATAGAACCAAGAGACCATTTTTACAAAGTAATAACAAGATTATATGATGGTCAATTCTGATGAACATAGCTTTTTTCAACAATGAGGATAATTCCAATAGACATGATAGAGAGAGCCAATTGCACCCAGAGTGAGGACTGAGGGGACTGAATGTGGATCACAACAGAGTGCTTTTATTTTTGTTTTTGTTTTGTTTTTTTTTTTGCTTGCTTTTTTTTCTTTTTTCATTTTTTCCCTTTTTAATCTTTTCTTGTGCAGCATGATAAATGTGGAAATAGAATTGTGTAATAGAATTGCACGTATTTAACATATATTGGGTTTCTTACTGTATAGGGGAGAAGAGGGGGGAAAGGAAGGGAGAAAAATTTGGAATACAAGGTTTTGCAAGATTAAATGTTGAAAACTATCTTTGCATGTGTTTTGAAACTAAAAGGCTATAATTAAAAAAACAAGAGATTTTTGATTATCAGTCTCCCTTTCAGTCAGGGAGAACTGAAACCTCAGTGGGAGATGGATGGAACATAGCATCAGTCAAGTAAGCATTAGAGAATCTATTCTACCCATGCTCAAACATGGCATCATATTAGATATGCTAAGGAACTAATGAAAGAAAACCATTTTATGATAATATCTATTAGATCATAAGTTCCTTGTAGGCAGAAATCTATTTTGTCAATCAATAGTATGTATTGATTAAGCACCCATACTGTGTTAGGATCCTGGGGATGCCACTACAAAAGTCAGATTGTTCCTACTTAGATTTGATAAATTTTAATTATCTCTGCATAATATATTCATGCATGTATATATACTTTGCATATATACCCACCTGAATAGTGTTAAAGTACATGTTAAATACTTAGTAAATGTTTGTGGAATTCACGAATGAATAATAGTTACCATAAAGGCTTTGTCTGAGCTATCACCACACCAAACTGTAATAACATACTTCTCTTTCCTCTGTCCCTTGAAAAGGTTTACCATCTGTTTAACTAGGACAAAAGACAAAGATGACTATCTAAGAGACAATGTGGTTTAGTGGAGAATGCCCTGAATTTAGAATCAAGAAGAGGGAGATTTCTGTCTTGCTTCAAATACTTATTAAACACTTTATAGCTTAAATACACATCTATGATTTTCTATTGATACAAACACAGTAATAATACCATTAAATATTAAATATAATTATTTAAGTAACAGATGAAAGTGACAATGATAGCCATCATTTATAAAGCATTTTTAGATTTGCAAAACAGCTTATGTTCATTTTCCTCATTCAATCTTTCCAACAAACTTGGCATATAGTTTCTTATTTGTTGATTGATGATGGTGATGATGAGGAGAATGTGTTATGATAATGCTCATCTTCATCACTAGCATTATTGGCATGAAAAAGTAGCAACATCATTAGGACTGTCATTCTATGGAAGTGAAGATTCGTCTCAACAAAATAATAAATTATTCAACATTTAAAACTATCCTAATGGAGAATGAAATACTTTGGGAGAGTAAGGATTCCATTTCTCTAGAGGTCTTTTAATCAGAAATCTGATGACCTCTGGTCTAGTATAATCTTTTCACATGTGTTGAACTTAAAGGCTTTTGAGATTCCTCTGAACTATGAGATACTTTCATTTTGTTATTCAGTAGCCTCTCCCCTATTGCCATCATTTATTCTCACCAAACCACTGATCACAGAGAGTTTTTGCATAGTCCAAAGAGATCTTATTTGCATATTTTTTGGTATTTTTTTCAAAGTTTATTGACTACCATATTGTCCTCATTCAGAATATTTCTTGGTATTATTAAATAGCTGAATGGCATAGTGGATAGAGTGCTGGATTTGTTGTCAGGTAGACTCAAGTTCTAATTTTTACTTTTTTTATTTGACCCTAGACTAATGACTTAATTTTTCTCAGCCTCAATTCTCTTTTCTATATAATGGGGTTAATTATGTGAATGGTATCAACCTCTAAACGTTTTTGTCATGATCTAAGATATAAAGAGAAAATCCAATCAATTAATCAATATTTATTAAGTGCCTATGTGCCATATATTACATTAAATCTTTAGGATACAAATACGGAAAAAAAAATATGGTTCCTGTTTTCAAGGAGTTTACAATCTAGTGAGGAAAGACAACACAGAAGAAAGCTGAAAAGTTATCATAAGGAAGAAAAAAATGGAGATATGGTGGAGAAGCCAATGAAGTCTCAAAGAAATTTTTTTTTCCTGTATTTTGTCAAAATCTTTTTTTCTGCAGCTATTGAGATTATCATATGATTTCTGTTAGTTTTATTATTGGTACTGTAAATTATGCCAATAGTTTTCCTGATACTGAACCAACCCTGCATTCCTGGTATAAATGATATCATATTATCCTAGTGATAAGTTGCTGTAATCATTTTGCTGCTATTTTAAGATTTTTTTTTTTTTTTTTGGCTGAGGCAGTTGGGGTTAAGTGATTTGCCCAGCTAGGAAGTGTTAAGTATCTGAGATAAGATTTGAACTCAGGTCCTCCTGACATCAGAGCTGGTGCTATCCACTGTGCCACCTAGCTACCTCTTACTTAAGATTTTTACATCAATATCCATTAGGGAAATAGGACTATTATTTTCTTTCTTTGCTTTGGTCCTTCCTGGCTTAGGTATTAGCATCTTATGTGTTTCATAAAAGAAATTTGGTAGGACTCCTTTCTCTATTTTTACAAATAGTTTAGATAGTATTGAAATTAATTGTTCTTAAAATATTAGGTAGAATTCACTTGTAAATCCAACTGACCCTAGAGATTTTTTCTTAGGGAATTTATGAATGCCTTGTTAAATTTCTTTTTCTAAAATGGGATAATTGAAGTAATTTATTTTCTCATTTGTTAATTTGGGCAATCTATATTTTTGTAAGTTTTCATCCATTTTACTTAAATTTTCAAATTTGTTGCCGTACAATAGGGCAAAATAGCTCCTAATTATTACTTATTTTTTCTCTTCTTTAGTGGTAAGTTCACTCTTTTCATTTTGGATACTGGTAATTTGGTTTTGTTATTGACATTTTCTAATCAAATTAACAAAAGGTTTAACTATTTTGTTTGTTTTCTCATAAAACCAACTCTTAGTTTTGTTTATTAGTTCAATAGTTTTCTTATTTTCAATTTTGTTAATCTCTCCTTTGATTTTCAGAATTTCTAATATAATGTTTAATGGTTTTTTTAATGTGTTTTTTCTAATTTTTTTAGTTGCATGCTCAATTTATTGATCTTCTCTTTTTCTATTTTATTCATGTAAGCATCTAGAAATATAAAATTTCCCCTAAGAACTTCTTTGGTTGCATCCCATAAATTTTGATATGTTGTCTCATATTGTCATTCTCTTGGATGAAATTGTCTATTACTTCTACGATTTGTTGTTTAACCCACTCATTCTTTAGGATTTGATTATTTCATTTCCAATTAATTTTTCGTCTATTTATCCATGACTTTTAAACACATGTAATTCTTATTGCATCATGATCTGAAATAGATACTGTTACTATTTCTACCTTTCTGCATTTGGTTGTGAGGTTTTTGCCCCTTAATACATCAACAATTTTTGGGGAGGTGCCATGTACTACTGAGAGTAAAAAGTTATATTCCTTTCTATCCCCATTTAATTTTCTACAAATGTCTATCACACCTAACTTTTATAAAATTCCATTTACCTCCTTAACTTCTTTCTTATCTATTTTGTGATTAGATTTATCAACTTCTGATAGAAGAAGATTGGAATCCCCCAATAGTATAGTTTTGTTGTTCATTTCTTCTTCTAACTCACTTGACTTCTCTAAGAATTGGGTTGCTGTACCACTTGATTCATGTTCAGTATTTATATTACAATCTATGATACTCTTTAGGAAGACATAGTTTTCTTCCTTATCATTTTTACTTAGATCTATTTTTGTTTTTGCTTAATCTAAGATCAGGATTGCTATCCCTGCTTTTATTTTGTTATTATTATTATTATTTTTAATTTCAGCTGAAGTATGATTGATTCTTTTCCTTTTGCCTTTATTTTGTGTGTATCTCTTTCTCTCAAATGTCTTTCTGGAAAACAACATATTGAAGGACTCTGGCTTTTAATCCACTCTTCTATCTGCGAAAAACAAGTGACCTGCAAATTAGGTCCAGAAGAGAGAATCTAAGAATTATTGGACTACCTGAAAGCCATAGTGAAAAAATAAATCCTAGACAACATGTTTTAAGAATTCATCAGGGGGGCTGGGCAGCTAGGTGGCACAGTGGATAGAGCACCAGCCCTGGTCAGGAGGACCTGAATTCAAATCTGGTCTCAGACACTTAACATTCCCTAGCTGTGTGACCCTGAGCAAGTCACTTAACCCCAATTGCCTCAGCAAAAAGAAAAAAAAAAAGAATTGATCAAGGAAAACTGCCCTGATTTCTTAGAACCAGAGGGTAAAATAATCAATGAAAGAATCCACTAAGCACTTCCTGAAAGAAATCCCCAAATGAAAACTTCAAGATATATTGTAGCTAAATTCCAAAATTATCAAATCAAGGAGAAAATACTTCAAGCAGCTAGAAAGAATTCAAATATCAAAGAGCCACAATTAGAATTACACAAAACCTAATAGCTTCCACTTTAAAATATCAAAGAGCTATCTTTTCAGAAGATAAAGGAGCTTGGACTATAACCAAAAATCAACTTCTTAAACAAGTAATTCCTTGGTTAGTGAATTTTGTTTTCCATTTCACCAATTCTGTTTTAAAGGAGTTGTTTTCTTTTTCCATTTCACCAAATTTATTTTTTAAGAAGTTGCTTTCTTCAGTATATATATTTATATTTTCATTTCACTAAACTTATTTTCGAAGGAATTGTTTTCTTCAGTCAATTTATGTTTTCTTTTCCAAGGTATTGGTGCTCTTTCCCCCAAATGTTTGTGCTTCTCCTATATAGCACCCATTCCTTTTCCCCATTTTTTTAAATCTCTCTTTTATGACTCTTTTTCAACTGTTCCAATAGAGCCTTTTGAGTTGGAAACCACTTCATATCCCCTTTTGAGGTTTCACCTGAAAGCATTTTGCCTTTGCTCTCCTTTTCTAGTTTTGTGTTCTGATCTTCTCTGTCTCTATAGTAGCATTCCATAGTCAAAGCTATTTTTTTTTTTTTTTTTTTGCTTATTTTTAAAATTTGAGCTGTGCTCTTGGGCCACAGTGGAAATTTTCCCTAGCTTCTTCATAGGGGAACTGGGGCCTCTCACTGTATTGGAACTGGGGCTGGTATGAATGGCAATGCAGGCTTTCCCACTATGCTGGTTGGGCCCAGCCAACTCCTGCCTGTTATGCTGGAGTTTGGAGGCTTATAATTTTCTTCCCTTAGTTTTGTTGAAGATCCCACAGTTGGTCTGCTGATCTATTGGCCTTCTGAACTAGGACAGAGTAATCAACTCTGTTGTATTTTGTCTAAAAGTCTTCTGTTAAATTCTGTACACCAAGCCTACCAGCAAGACTTCCCCAAACTGAGCTTCTCCGTGCTGTGCCTGTGTTGGGACCATTTTCCTCTGCCCAATGAAACAGACCTTTTCTGAAGTCTTTCCAAGATATCTTAAGCAGGAAAACTATGACATTCCAAATGTTTGTGATTTCTGTCATTCCAAAAATCTTTTCACAGGCTTGATCTAGTGTTGATTCTGAGGAAAGTTGGTTAGAGTTTAGGCAATATCCTGTCTACACTCTGCCATCTTGACTCCATGTTCCCTTGTCTGCCTCCCCAGTCTTTGTTTTCTATTTTATTGCCATTTTATTTTTCCAAATATGTGCAAGATAGTTTTAAACATTCACCTTTGCAAAACTTTGTGTTCCAAATTTTTCTCCTACCCCCCTTCCCTAAACAGCAAGCAATCTAATATAGGTTGAACGTGCAATTTTTCTAAATATCTTTCCTTATTTGTCATGCTGTGTAAGAAAAATAAGATCAAAAGGAGAAAAAAAAAGCACAAGAAAGGAAAAAAAAAGAAGCACATAACCAACAACAGCAAAAAGGTGAAAATACTATGATTTGATCCACATGCAGTGTCCATAGTTCTCTTTCTGGGCGTATATGGCTCTTTTCATCACATATCTATTAGAATTGCCTTGAATCACTTCATTGTTGAAAAAAGTCAAGTCTAATTTCCTCATCACATAATCTTGTTGCTGTATATAATATTCTCTTCTTTCTCCTCACTTCACTTTGTATCAGTTCATGTAAGTCTTTCTAGACTTTTCTGAAATCAGCTTATTTGTCATTTCTTAAAGAACAACATTTCATCACATTCATATACCACAACTTATTCAGCTATTCCCCAACTAATGGGCATCCACTCAATTTACAATTCCTTTGATCTCTCTCTTAAATGGAAGTTTGAAGTTCATGGCCACAACTTCCAATAAGAGAGATAGATGTAATGAAATGTAGAATGATACTTCATGATGAAAATTTATAGGATGATGAAATTATCTCATTAATGTGTTTCCTGGGACATAGCAAAATCCCTTGAAAACTTGAAAGTTTTCAACAAAAGTTTTCAACAATTTCAACAAAGTTTTTCAACAAAACATTCAACAAAATTGAATGCTAGTTGGTACTGCATATTTATTACTCTTGGAAGCTGCAGTTTCTGATGTGATTTTATCTGGAATACCTGTCAGGTCCCACAATGATGCACACTGGCTGAATGACTGAGAAATTCAATTAATCTCCCAATGCTTCAGGCAACCTTGCATTGTTACATGAAGCTCTATCTATAGCTCTAGGAATCTCAGTTCTCAGAAATTCGTGTGAAATCAAATGTTTACATTATTAACTAGTGATTCACATTGAAAATGATAGACATTTAGATAAAAAGCCAGAAAGGAAAAAGATCACAAAAATATTTATAGCAGCTCTTTTAGGGGTAGCAAAGAATTGAAAATTGTCTTATCAATTGGGGAAAGGCTGAACAAGTTGTTGCATATGATAGAATATGATTATGTTGTTTTTTTTTTTTTTTTTGCTTTTTGCAGAGGCAATTGGGGTTAAGTGACTTGCCCAGGCTCACACAGCTAGGAAGTGTCTGAGACCAGATTTGAACTCAGGTCTTCCTGACTTCAAGGCTGGTGCTCTAATCATCGCGTCACCTAGCTGCCCCCAATATGATTATGTTTTAAGAAATAATGAGCAAGATGCTTTCAGGAAAACAAACACATACATACACATACACATACAAGCAAAGCAAAACATGTAAAGCCTTATATGAACTTTTGCAAATGCAAAGTGAAATGAGCAGAATTAGCAGAATGTTGTACAAAGTAACAGCAAAACTGCATAATGATCTACTATAACATAGCTTTTCTCAGTAGTAAAATAATCCAAGATAATTCTATAGAATTTATGATGAAAGATGTTATCTATTTCCAGAGAAAGAATTGAGAGAGCCTGAATGCAGATGAAATATATTCTTTGTTTCTTTGTTATTCTTTCCTTCTTTCTTTCTTTCTTTCTTTCTTTCTTTCTTTCTTTCTTTCTTTC
>JAJPUD010002573.1:183561-186061 GCA_023553655.1 Myrmecobius fasciatus
CTTCCTTCCTCTATCTTGCCATTAGACTTCAAAAAATGTTGAAATTGTTTTAATATGTAATTGAGAAAACTAAATTATGAAATTAGATCAAAAAAAGAAAACCAGAGACTTTTGAACAAAAGGCATTGAGCTTTTTGAGGATACAATTCTTTCAACAGCCCACTTCAAAACTCCAATTTTTCTTGCCACTAATTTCCATCACCTTTAACAGTTATTGTCTTCCAGTTTTTCTGTACAATGACAAGTTCCCAATACAAATGCACACATTTCCCTGATACTGCAGGAACCTTTTAATGAGCAATTTGCCTTTATTTGGCTTAAAAGATGTTAACTAACTCACTCTAAGCATTTTTATTTTTAGTTATTCAGCTTATGCTGTCTGACCAAAATGTCTTTCTTTTTTCCCCCCAAGGACTCATTAGAGATCAGATAAAAATTATATTGCTGGAGAATCTTACATAACCTTGGAATTCAAGCTAATGCAAGTTATTTTATTCATGTTAACCAGGTAACAAATAAATAATTCATATCTATGCAGGGTCAACATAGATCAAATCACAATACAAGGTAAGTAATTATCTCAAAAACAGCCAAAGTAGACCAACAATAAGGAATAGCTTATTCCTTATATCAGACATCATATGCTAGCATTGTGATCTTGAATAATTCACTATTTCTCATTTCACATTCCTTATCTGTAAAATGGAGATATTAATACTTGCAATAGGTACCTCAAAGAATTCAAATCAAGTAATATAATTAAAATGCTGTGAATTCTAAAAAGCATCATAGAAATATGGATTATTAACATTGCAACTGACTAGAAGGAAACGGGTAGCCAAATGAATAGATTAATGGACCTTGCATCAAAAAGAACTAAGTTCAAATTCAATATCAGCAATTACTAACCATCTGACTCGGCCAATTTATTAACCTTTTTCTACCTCAGTTTCTCATCCATAAAATGGAGATAATCATAGTATGTGATTCTTAGAGTTACAAGGATAATATTTGGAAACCTTAAAGCACTATAAAAATGTTAACTATTATTATTATGATGATTAAACCATAATATGTAATCCAATTAGTTCTCCGAGTCAGGAAGATACATTCAAGTCCTATAGCTTTCACAGGCAAAAATAAAAACAAAATTTTTTCTGACAAGGTATAGGTGCCATATTCCTTTGCTGAAGCACAGAAAACTACCAGTTTGGTACAAATTAAGATATGCTATTTATAAAATATCTGTAGAGTACTGAAGCTGAAAGTAATGTCATTCTAAAGAATGTATATAGTACTACTGTCTTTTTCTTTCTTTGAGATCAGAGCTGCACAAGGAGAACCTTCTGTCATGGTAACTTCAGAGCTTACTTCCTATCAAAGCTAGATAATAATATAAATACACTAATGCTTCAGGTACTTTTTTATTTCATTGGTATAAGTACTTTGGATATCCATCCAAATTGTAATCCATTTTTATATTTTTATCTAGTATGATTCTTGTTTATATCTTTAAATAAATTCTTATAGAGTAACTATCCAATTTGTTGATGAGCTTTCCATGGTTAAGCTATTTCCTGGGAATATCAGCATAGCAGAGCATTCAATTCTTCTTCTTTTTTTTTTTTAAACTTAAAAAAATCTATTCTTTATTCCCAGGAAAAAGTAATAATGGTAAAAACTCTATGAAGTAAAGAATACAATTATTTAGTTCAAGTTTTCTAATAAGATTAATTATTTGACTGAAGTCCCATGCTCAGTTATTTTCAAAATCAGGACGTAGATTCAGGTCTTTTTACTAGAGGAGGATTCAGTACTCTTTTCAGTATAATATAGCTTAGCATCCATTTTTTAGAGTGTGATTTGTCTGAGCTCATTTCTGACTGGTCCTTTAAGTTCATTTAAACTTTTTTTGTTGTTGTTGATACTAATGTCTTTTTTTTTTAATTAAAACTTTTTATTTGCAAAACATATGTATGGGTAATTCTTCAACATTAACCCTTAGGAAGCTTTCTGTTACAAATTTCCCCCCCTACACCCCACACTTCCCCTAGATGGCAGGATATCCACTGCAAGAACATTCAATTGTTATTCCTCATTATCAGTCTAATATTGTACAAGTACCTCTTTTGTCCTTACATGCTCATTGATTTGCCTTTTAAATAGTTCCTTAGTTGAAAACAAATTTCAGCCCACATACATCTATTACAAGGCTGTCCATTGCATTTGTATTCACTGAAATTCTTCTTTTGAGATTGTAATTGTCAACTCTTTGTTGGATGAGATTATATATTATTACCTAAGGGAGTTTTTTCACCCTTCCTGACTCCATTTTGGTGACTTTCAAATCTGTTAAACTTATATGAAAATGGATCACAAAATTTGAGTTATAATTATATAGATGTTGCCATCTAGTCCAACCCATGCCTAGCAAAAATATTAAGTATAACATATAGTCTAAATAGTCATTCAGTAGAGGCTGAATAATCTCTAAGGAGAG
>JAJPUD010002573.1:191061-238386 GCA_023553655.1 Myrmecobius fasciatus
AACAAACTTCATGAAATTTCTCTATTTCATTTCTGAAATAATGACAAAATCTATAATTATCTTCATAGTGGTTCATATGCCTTATTTGACTACTGTGAGTTAAAGTAACCAAATGACATAATAAATTCTGTTCTTTGGTGCCTGTTGATACATTTTACTTATATATTACATTAAAATTTATTCCTCTTTCTTCATCAAAAAAAAGGCAAACAAGCAAAACAAAAACCTCTCAGGTAGATAATTTGTCATTCAAAGCTCTTCACAACCTAGTTTCAAGCTACTTTTATTTAATATACATTCGTTTCTTTTATGCACAGTGTGAATTAAGTTGAATTGTCCTTATTATTGTTATCTGATGCCTTAACTGCCAATACTTCAACAAATCCTTATTGATTGATTGAAAATGTTGTATTATTATCCTTGTTGTTGTATGGATAAAGACATGATTTAGGGGACATGAAGGGACACCTCTAGGGTAGTACTTATCAGAGTAAAATGTTGGTCCTAGGTCTTCTGATTGAACCTTATATTCTCATCTAAACTTATTATGAAACCAACTCTTCCCTCTATCATTCATCTTGGCAAAGAAAGATCTTATAATTATGATCTATTTATGATTTCTATAATGATTTTCATAATGATATGACTGCTTTTATGAGTGTATTTCAATTCATCCCTCAGTATATTGTATTTTTTTGTTTTTTGTTTTATGCTGAGGCAATTGAGGTTAAGGGACTTGCCCAGGTTCACACAGCTAGGGAATGTTAAGTGTCTGAGACCAAATTTGAACTCAGGTCCTCCTCACTTCAGGGCTGGTGCTCTATCCACTGCACCACCTAGCTGTCCCGCACTCTTCTTTAGTATTCAAAGATCATGTTTTTAGAATAGCTGTAATTAAATTAATGTTTGTAAGTAGACTAAAAATTCTATGAATCTTAGCACCACTATTCCACCATTCCACCAAACTCACTATAGAAGTGGAAGTAGACTACACAGGATGATAGAGTGCTTTGCATTTTCATTTGTTTCACAGATTGCCAAAGCCCCAAATAAACAAACAAAAATTAGAACCTAATCTCTCTTTGTGCTTAACAAAGCTGACATGTGAATAAAAAAGCATTTGATATGATGATACTGAAAAAGTTTATAGGGGCAGCTAGGTGGCACAGTGGATAGAGCACCAGCCCTGAAGTCAGGAGGACCTGAGTTCAAATTTGATCTCAAACACTTAACATTCCCTAGCTGTGTGACCCTGGGCAAGTCACTTAACCTCAATTGCCTCAGCAAAAAGCAAAAAACAAAAAAAAAGTTTATATAATGCCAGGTTTCTGTTATATTTCTTTAACCAGACTTTTATACAAGGATGAAAAATCAGAGTAGAACTTCCATGGAGATGAGTCCAAGTTTTTTTTAAAATTTTTTTTAATATAAAAGGGAATAATGAGAATTATAACATAGATGTAAATAGCATACTTTACAATTTCTGGTCTCTTCAGTTGTTAAAGACCTGCCTTCAAATAACTTTACATTTGCTTTTTATATAGATGATGTTCCCCAAATCTTAGCAGTTCCATTTAAATTTCTTTAATTTATTATTAATTAATTTAATTTATCATTAATTCAATTTATTTTCTCTCCTTGATCTATATATATATATATATATATTTCAAATGTGGGAGCAAAGCCTACAGGTGCTAATCCTTTGCTTTATAAATGAGGTATTGTGGGTCAAAGAAGTGGCATCTTGTGCAAAGTGACAGCTAATGATAAGACCTGAATCTCGGCTATAAAATAAACTTCTTTTCTGATGTGGAGCTCTTATTTGTCACTAATATATCTAAACTTCTTGATCAGTTAAAAACTTTATCCTCACTAGAAGTTGTTTCTTTTGTGTCAAAGACAAGCAATCCCATGCAAAAGGAAAAAGAACTTTCCTATGGGCAGAGACAGAACTTACCCCAAGAACATTTCAGAAAATTACAGAAAGGAGAAATATCTTCTACTTGATCTACTTCCTAAATACATGGAGTGTTCTTCAAGAAATAAGAAAAAATGAAGATGGAGGCAACTGATTAATTGAGAAGGACAGAGCCACAGGGGAAAGAAAAAATGCCTTGATTCAAAGCTGCTTAGTGACCTGGATCTTCTCTCCCCACTTACCATTTCTATAATTATCTCTCAGACTCTCTATCACCTTTTATCTACTTATTCAATTCTAATTAAGTAAATGAGAATAAAAATTCCCTAGTATAGGAAGTCAAACAAAAAATAAAACAGAAACAAAACCATATTGATTTCCTTCTTTCAAGAATGGAAATAGGTGGATATAGGATATGTGCATGGATAAGGTACCTCTATGTTTTGATTTTAAAAGAATTGAACAAGATTTGGAAAGCCCTTTGCTACCAAAGGATGATTACAATTGAATCAAGGCCCCCTGTTTGAAAAATATGTTCATGGAAATTCCAAGTTTAATTTTCCTCTCTTCACTTTATTTAGCACGGATGGATTATTAAAACTGGAATACATGTGAGTCATGTCTTGGGGACAATAAGATAACTAGTTAAAACCACTTGTCTCCTATAGGCAAGAAATTCTATCTTTGATTCATTTTGATAGTTTGATGGTATCATTTGATAGTATCACCAATTAGGTGATACATAGATAAAATCATGAGCCTGGGGTGAGGAAAATTGGAGTTCTCCAAACACTTGCTGTGTAACTCTGAATCACTTAATCTCTATCTCAGTCAATTTCCTCATATGTAAAATGAGAATGATAATAATAGGGTTGCTATGAGGATACAATAAATGATATTTATAAAACACCATTTGTATGTTAGCTGCTATGATAACGGTGCTGTTGATGATGATGATGATGATGCTCAAAACAAGACAAGACAATATTCCAATTCAGGCATTTGTACTTTATCTGAGCAGTTCAGGTATTATTTTAGTCCTAGGTCAATAGCATGAATGTAACTGGTCAGTACTTTTTGTGCAAGAGTGTCCCCTAAGGCACAACAGACAAGGTAGTGAGCGCTGAATGAGTGGAGGTGACAGCAGGAGCTACCAGGAGCATTTTACAGATCATTGTTCCTCTTTGTACTGACATATATAGCCTAAAGGAGTTAGATGGTTAACATGCAGTTCAGAGCATCTCATCCTAGCACTGGAATATCATCCCTCCATGCCTTGGTATGGAAACAAGATTCCAAAAAAAATCATCTTATTCACTACAGTTGTTTCCCCCTTTGAGAACATCTTTTTTCCCTCTTATTTATTAATAAGCCCTAATAAGTGTGGTATAGTATTCATTTATTGGTGAATAGTATATGAGTTAGTGAAAAAAATTATTTAGTGCTTTTTATATATCAAGCACTGTTCTAAGCTATCATTTAACAGAGTACTTGGCACTTAGTGGGTTTTTAATAAGTGCTTGTTGATTTGATTTGATTTAATTAAGTGAGAGGGATACATATTCTAATGCTTAATAGTACCTCTCTCCCTCCCCCTCTCCCCCATTCACCAAATACCAATTTTAATGCAGAGAGACAAAAGAAATATGGGACTGGGAATGAGGGAAGAGTGGTAAATGTAGGAGGTGATGAATGAGTTAGTAGGACATACAGTCTGTTTACACATACTTTTTATATAGTCTGGGATAGTGCTGATTTTATTACAATTGTAAGGGTAAGTAGAAAGGCAGGTGAGTTAAATGAGTGGAAATTCACTAGGGCTTCTAGGTGACAAACATTTTTTAAGAGTTCACTTATCTGGATCTTCTCAAGCTAACCAAGTCACATATCATTTGCATATTGTTGTAATAATGATTAATATTTCCCTTATATTGAAGCATCAAGGCTATTTGATTTTGGAACTAGTCAGCTCAATAAAAGGAAAAAAGAACACAGGATATATTAAGCTTATTCTATGTGACAGACATTATGCTAAGTCCTTTATAATTTTTTCTCTTAATTTATCATTTATTATTTTAGTATTCTTTTTAAATTTTGAATTCCAGATTTTCTCCCTCTTACTCCTTATTCACTGAAAAGGCAAACAATTTACATGTAAGATCATGTAAAATTCTATTTCCAAAATAGCCAAATAAATAGCCAAAATAATAAATAAAGAAAGAAAATGAAATAAAAATTATACTTAAATTTGCACTCAGATTTTGTCCATTCTCTTTTTGGAGGGGGATTATATGTTTTTCATTGTGAGTTCTTTGGAATTATCTTGTATTATTGTATTTATCAAAGTAATCATCATCACAATATTGTTATTACTGTGCACAGTGATCATGTTCTTTTCATTTCACTTAGTATTAGTTCATATAAATTTTGCCATATTTTTTTTGAAATAACTCCTCCCTTTTCATTTCTTATACTACAATAGTACTTCATCGCAATCATATGTCACAATAGTTTAGGCATTCCTCAATTAATGAACATTTCTTCAATTTCCAATTCTTTGCTATAAGAAAAAGAGCTGCTAGAAATATTTTTGTGCATCTCTTTAAGGTTCCCAATAATGATATACCTGGATGAAAGGGTTTGCACAGTTTTATAGCCCCTTGGTGTGTTCCAAATTGTTCTCCACAATATTTGGGCCAGTTCACTACATCACCAACAATTCATCAATGTTTCTGTTTCCCCCCATTTCCTCCCAGCACTTGTCATTTTTTTTATTAAAGCTTTTTATTTGCAAAACATATGCATGGGTAATTTTTCAACATTGACTCTTGCAAGGCTTTCTGTTACATATTTTTCCTCCCTACTCCCTACTCCCTCCCCTAGATGGCAAGAAGTCCAATACATGTTAACCATGTCAGAATACTTGACAAATTGAATGTGTATACATATTAATACAGTTATATTGTTGCACAAGAAAAATCAGATATACAAGAAGAAAAAAATCTGAGAAGGGAAAAATAATGCAAGCAAACATCAACAGAGAGTGTGAAAATGTTATGTTGTGGTTCACCTTCAGATCCCTCTCTCTGGGTGTATATGGCCTTCTTCATGACTGAACATGAATTGGAGCTGGTCTGAAACCTCCCATTGTTGAAGAGAGCCATGTCCTTCAGAACTGATCATCGTATAGTCTTGTTGTTGCCGTGTATATTGATCTCCTAGTTCTGTTCATTTCACTCAGCATCAGTTCATGCAAGTCTCTCCAGGCCTCTCTGAAATTATCCTGCTGGTCATTTCATACAGAACAATAATATTCCATAACATTCATATACCATAATTTATTCAGCCATTCTCCAATTGATGGGCATCCATTCAGTCTCCAGTTTCTAGCTACTACAAAAAAGGCTGCCACAAATATTTTTGCACATGTGGGTCCCTTTATTTCTTTTAAAATCCCCCTGGGACATAGGCCCAATAGAAACACTGCTGGGTCAAAGGGTATGCACAGTTTGATTACTCTTTGAGCATTGTTCCAGATTGTTCTCCAGAATGGTTGGATCTGTTCACAGTTCCACCAACAATGTATCAGTGTCTCAGTTTTCCCACATCCCCTCTCACATTTGTCATTATCTTTTCCTGTCATTTTAGCCAATCTGACAGGTGTGTAGTGGTATCTCAGAATTGTCTTAATTTGCATTTCTCTAATCAATAGTGATTTGAAGCACCTTTTCATATGACTAGGAATAGTTTTTATTTCATCATCTGAAAATCGTCTGTTCATATCCTTTGACCATTTATCGATTGGAGAGTGGCTTGAATTCTCATAAATATGAGACAATTCTCTATATATTTTAGAAATGAGGCCTTTATCAGAACCCTTAAATATAAAGATGATTTCCCAATTTATTGCTTCCCTCCTAATAGCACTTGTCATTGTTGATAAGTGTGAGATGGTATCTAAGAGTCATTTTAACTTGACTTTCTCAAATCAATATTAATTTAGGGCATCTCTTCATATGACTACAGATAACTTTGATACCTTCATATGAAAACTTATCAACCATTTATCAGCTGGGAAATGGTTCTTACTATTCATAAATTTGACTCAATTCCTAATATATTTGAGAAATGAAGACATTAATATAAAAACTTCCTGCATTATTTTTTATATTCATTGTCTGTTACTTTAATTAGGCCTATTTTTACTTTTTGTTTATGTCTAAAATCACTAGTCACCCCTGATCATTTTAGCTAAAGTGTAATAAACTCTATTCTAATCCTTCATTTAAACCTTGTGTGTGTCTTTTTGTCCCAATTATATATTTAGTACACAACATATTGTTGGATTCTGATTTCTGTTCTGTGCTTCCATTGTGTGGATTAACTCACCCAACCTTTATTAACAGTTATGATGACTAATTGTACATTTTGATCCATTCTGTTTTCCTCTGCTTATCCTTATTCTATTCTGTCTTTCCTCAAATATCTGTCTTGTTTCTAATCACTGGCTTCCCCCCCCCATCCTCCCTCCCTTTTATTACATCCCTTTTCTATTATTCTCTTTTCCTCCATATCTTTATTGTGTAAGATATAAAGATATATGTATGTATATATATGCATATATATATATATACCCAACTGAGGGTGTGTGTGTGTGTGTGTGTGTGTGTGTGTGTGTGTGTGTGTGTGTATTTGCCCCTTTTGGAATCAATGCCAATGAGAAGCAATAAGGTTCAAGCATTGTCTGCCATTGCCTCATTTTCACTTCTACTATAAATAGTCTACCTTCCTGTCTCCTTTATATAAAAGAAGTTGACCCATTCTACCACTCCCTTTCCCCTTCTCCCAGTGTATTCTTCTTTCTCATCCATACATTTATTTTGCTGAGATCATCTCAATTGAAATGATTGTGTTCTCTAATTGCCCTAATAATGATAAAATTCTCTGGGGTTTATATATATTATCTCCTTATATAGGAACAGTTGAATTCCATTGAGTCTCTTATGATTACTAATTCTTACCTTTTTATGCTTCTTTTGGGTCTTCTGTTTGAATGTCAAATTTTCTATTCAGCTTTGGAATGCTGGGAAGTCCATTATTTCATTAGTATTTTTTTCCTCCTGAAGGACTATATTATTTTTTTGAGTAGGTTAATTTGGTTGTGTTCCTAGCTTCTTTGTCCTCTGGAATGCCATATTTTAAGTCCTCAGATCCTTTGAAGTCGATGCTGCTAACTCTTATGTTATCTTGACTGGGGCTCCACCATACATTTCAATGGTTTCTTTTTGTCTGCTTGTATTACACTGTCCTTGACCTGGGAACTATGGGGATTTTCAATTTAGAATCTCTTGCAGAATATGATTGGTGGGCTTTAAATTTTTTTTTTCTGTTTTACCCTTTGGTTCCAGAATATCAAGGCAGTTTTCCTTGATAATTTCTCAAGAGATAATGTCTAGAAGTTTTGTTTATTTATTTATTTATTTATTTATTTTTAATCATGCCTTGCAAGTAGTCCAGTAATTCTTAAATATCACTCTTCAGTCTATTTTTCAAGTCAGTTGTTTTTTCCATTTTCTTTTCTTTTAAAAATATCATTCTTTTGATTTGCTTTATTTTTTCCTTGAAGTCTCAAGGAGTCATTAACATCCATTTGACCAATTCCAATCAGTGAGATTTTGTACCTTTTTTCTGTTTAACAAATTCTGCTTTTAAAGAAGTATTTTCATCAGTTGCATTTTTGCTTTGGAGGTTGCATTGAGTACACAATCATTCAAAAACAAAAAAATCATTCATCAACACTCTTCACTTTAGCTTTGGCTTGTAGCCTTTTCAAGTTGAAGAATTTGCCATTAGTGAGGTATCTGATTTTGATTTCATGTTTATCCTTGTTGAAGGCATTTGATAACATGGCTGCAAACAACATGCTAAAAAGTATGGGAGCAAGCAAACAACTTTATTTCATTCCATTGATGACTCGGAAAGCTTGAGAGCATTGCTCATTGTCCAGAGCCCGGGCAAGCATGCCATCATAAAATTGAAGTATTATGCTCATGAATTTCTCTGGGCAACCAAATTTTGATATAATTTTCCATAAGCCCTCATGACTGCCAGTATCAAAAGCCTCAGTCAGATCTGCAAATATTGCTTACAGACCTCTGTTCTGCTCTTGGAAATTTTCCTGGAATTTTTGAAGATATAGCAAAATATGGATGTGTTCCCTGGTGTTTGTGCTAATTTTGGCCTAACAATTAACACCAAAAAAACCCCAAAAACAAAAAAACGTTTTCCATTAAGCCAGGAATATACCACCCATATGTGGATCCATTAGTTACAGGAAGTGGGAAAGTTTTGAATGCTGTAGATAAATTCACTTACCTTTGCAGTATACTTTCCAGGGATGACCACATTGATAATGAAATTGGTACACACAATGCCAGAGCTAGCTCAGCATTTGGAAGGCTCTGAAAGAAAGTGTAGGAGAGAAGACATGTTAGATTGACTAACAAACTGAGAGTCTACAGAGCCATTGTGCTGATTTCATTGTTGTATGCCTGTGAAACCTGGACAGTATATCAATGCCATGCCTAGAAATTGAATAACTTTCATTTTAATTATCTTGGAAGATTCTGAAGATTACCTGGCAGGAAAGATATCAGAAACAGAGGTCTTTTCTTAATATAAACTGCCAAGCATTCCAACTCTATTGCAGAGAGCACAACTCCACTGAGCTGCCTACTTCGTTCAAATGCCAAATGTTTGCCCAAAAAATTATCTTGTGAAGAATTCACAGCGCAAATGCTCACAAAATGGTCAAAAAAGGTGATACAAATACTCTCTCAAGGTATCTCTAAAGAACTTTAGAATTGATTGTATGACATTAAAGATACTGGCAGAGGACCACCCAGCATGGCATAACCTCATCAGAGAAGGTGTTGTACTCTATGAGCAAAGCAGAATTGAATTAACCCAAAGGAAATACAAGATATGCAAAATTAGAGAAGCTACTCCAAATATTCATATGGACTATTTGTGTCCAATCTGTGGCAGAGCATTCTGATCTCTAATTGTTTTGATCTGCCACACTTGGAAACACTGTAAATCGACTCTATCATAGTGATGCCATTTTGATCCTTTTCAAGAACAAAGGCCAACAACCATTTTCATCAATGAATTTTTGAGGCTTTGTTTTTATTGGTATTTTCTTTAATTTTTTGTACCTCTTTTGCTAAGCAGTTGATTACCTTTTTATACTTTTTTTGCATAATTCTTGTTTCTTTTCACATTTTTTTTCTTTTTCCATTCTTATGTTCTTTAACTCTTCCAGGAATTTTTGCTAGCTCTAGATTTACTTAGCATTTCTCTTTGAGGTTTTACTTATAGATGTTTTCACATTGCTGTCTTCTTCTGAATTTGTGTCTTGGTCTTCCCTGCCACCATGGCAGTTTTTTATGGTCAAGTTTTGTTGTTGTTGTTGTTGTTTGCTCATTTTCTAGCCTTTTTCTTGATTTTGAATTTTGTTTGGCTTTGCTCATTGGGGGATGTGGAGGCACTGTGACAATCTTCAATTTTTTTCATGATGTTCTTTTCAGAGCTAGTTCTAGGGTCTGCAGGTTTTAAGTGCTTCCAAAGTGGTACTAGCCTAAGAGAGTTGTGGTCACTGTTCTCTGGATCTATATTTTGGTGTTTATCCAGGAAAGGTCCGTGTTCTGGTGCTTCTCAACCTGGATCTCTAACTAGAATTCCTGATCTCTTGTGATTGAACAGAAGTTTCTCTTTGCCCTGAAACTATAACACAAAACTGCTCATGGATAATAGAATTGCCAATCAGAGCCAAATACACTTGGTACTAGCAAAGATTCCCCTGAATCTCTTTCTACCCAATTGTCTGACGTCCTGATAATTTCTGGGATGAGAATGATTGAAGCTGCTACTGCTGCTGTCAAAGCTCTCTCTAAGGCTGAGTTCTAAGTGCCCTTGCCTTATTCTAGGCCTGTACTTAGTATAGTGTCAGAGAGCTTTCCTTCAGGCTTCCTAAATTTGAAAAATATCTCCCTCTGTTGTTTTTTTTTTTTTGACTTTCCTGCTCCAAAATTTGATTTTAAGTTTGGAAGGGAATGGTGGGGAATTTCAGCTGGGTCCTGTCTTGTACCTGATCATTTTTCTAAGTGCTTTACAATTATTTCATTTGATCCTTACAGTAACCCTGGAAGTTAGTTGCTGTTATCATCTCTATTTTGTAGTTGAAAAAACTGAGGTGGACAGAAGTTTACTGATTTACCCAGGGTCACACAGCTATGGGGAATTTTATATTCATCATTTTATCTCTAGATGATATTAGCTTCCTTTATTGCTCTATAGAAAAAATGTCTTTTGAAGCCTAAAGGATGGGAACTCTGGGAATAAGTGACCATTCTAAATGAGAAATTATAATAAAGAAAAATAAGTCATATCCAGCAAAAATATAGTATGATTTGGGGAGTACAAATTCCATAATTCAGTACTTTATGCCACCTTAACTCATGCCTTAGTTTTCTTATTTTATTTTATTTTTTTATCTTTTTGCTATGGTTATATTCCCTTTATTGCTACCACAGCATCTCATGGAAATTCCAAATCTTGGGCCAAGTACAATCAGATCTTACTCCTGAAATGAGAAACCTCATGAAAAATCCAATTCCTAATTGCACAGACTTGAACTTGCTGTAAAACACTGTAGGAAGTATATTCTAACCAACATCCAACCCTTATTCCATCCACACTGGGTGGAATCTTTGATTTATAAATCCATGAATTTGATTAATCAATTTCTCATTTTTACTCCACATAACACTATGATATGAAGAAAAATTTCTAACTTTTAGATGACACTTTAAGTTTCGAAATGTGCTTTGTGTCTATGGTATAATTTAATCCTCATATAATCTTATATGGTAAGCACTATTTTATTTCAATTTTTCAGATGAGAGAACTGAATTTAAGTGACTTCCTCAGCATCACACAGCTAATAATTATCTGCAAGAGAATCTGATTTCCGGACTGCAAGTACAATATTTTATTTATTCTGCTAACTAGATTTCTCATAAGTCCAATTATTTGTCAACTTTTCTGTCATCACAGTATCTTTCATTTTTATTCTCTACTCTCCATTCCCATAGCCACTACCCTAGACAAGTCCTTAGGGCAGTAAATATCAGAACTATTTGGTATTAGCTAAAAAATAGAAAGGTAGAGAAATGGAAGAAAGTACGCATAATTTACAGTAGCAAATAAATATAGTACTTGAAAATACTTGTATTTGCATACTTTGTATTGAATATACAATTAAATATTCAGATACCTTGTATTTGAAAAAATTAAAGATAAGATTTGGCAATAAGAATTTATTATTTGGTATAAATCGAGGGAAGAACTGGCAATCAATCTGGCAGAAATTAGGCATAAACCAATGACCTCATGCAATTCACCAAGATAAGGTCAAAATTGAAACATGATCTAGATATAAAGATAAATTCTATATGCTTCAGCATAGTTTCTGACACTGGTAATTGAATAACTTATTTGCTTAAAATTGTTCACAAAACTACATTGATGATACTGTATACATTATTCTCTTGGTTCTGCTCATTTCAATCATTATTATTTTGTTCTGCTCATTTAACTCTTCATTATTTTCTGCAAGACTGTCCATGTATTTCTAAAATGATCTTAGAAATAAGATCATCGTTTCTTATAGCATGGTAATATTTTGTCAAAGTCATAGACCACAACTTGTTCAGCCATTGCACAAGTGACACATATTCCCACAATTTTTAGTTCTTTGTCACCACAAAGGGAACTGCTGTAAATATTTTATGAAATACAGGTTCTTTTCCATGGAAATAGGCCAAGTAGTGGTATTACTGGTTCAAAGGCTACAGGCAGTTGCCCTCCAAAATGGTTGGATCAGTTCACAATTCCACTAACAGTAATTTAGGATTCCAACTTTTCTACATTCTCTCTATCAATGGTCACTTTCCCTTCCAATAATTTTAGCCAATCTGATAGGTATGAATTGATATCTCAAGGTTATCTTAATTTACATTTCTCTTATTGATAGTATTTAGATCATTTTTAAAATGTGACTATAAATTGTTTTGACTTCTTTATCAGAAAACTGTCTATTCATATCCTTTGACCATTTGTCAATTGGGTAATGACTTGTATTCTTATAGATTTTATAGCGTCTTTTTAAAAATATATTTAAAACATGAGATCTTTATTTGGGTAACTATATTTTTCCCCTCAATTTTCTGCTTTCTTTCTGATCTGTGCTACATTTATTTGTGCAAAACCTTTTAAATTACCTGTAGTCAAAATCATCCATTTTACCCCTATGTTCTCTTATTATTTATTCATAAATTGTTCACCTCTCCATAAGTCTGACATATAATATATTCCATGTTATTTAAATTTTCTTGTATTATTTATCTTTATATCTAGATCATGTTTCAATTTTGACCTTATCTTGGTGAACTGCATGTCATGCAAAATAAATCCTACATTATCTGTATCTGAAAAATGTATGTTTCATTCTATATCTTTGATACATTATCTTTCTGTTAGGTAGAGTCCATCAATTCTTTGTTATCAATACTTTGGAGTTGTGCTTTGTCCTTGTATCTATTAGAGTTCATAAGTTATTCAAAGTAGTTTTTCTTTATATTGGTATTATTCATATATATATATGTATACATATATATCTATCTATATCTATATCTATATACATTGTTTTCTTGGTTCTGATAACTTCAGGTGTTCATTTGTATGTCTTCCCAAGTTTCTCTGAATCCATATATTTTATCATTTTTTTTTTTGGCAACTGCTTTCATCAAGATGATTTTAGTAAGCTTTCCCCTTTCCAAGTTGGAAAGAAGAGAAAATTTAAAAAATATTTCTTCTGAGTGGAGTTCCCCATGATCGGTTAATTGTAGAATTATTTTAGAAGTTTTCTGGATAGGCATTTCTTATGACTTTAAAAAGTTGTTTTTTTTTGTTTTGTTTTTAGAGACTTTTTTACTGTATGTATTGGATCTACTCTTGAATCTCCTCTTTTCATTCTTCTAAACTTCAAGATTTTTTCACAATTGTTCATTTTTATAATATTGATATAATAATATAAATTGTTCTTCTGATTCCATTCCTTCACTCTGCATCACTTGATATAGATCTTTCCATCTCCTTTTGAATTAATCTTGTTACTTCCTATAAGATACTGTTATTCCAATAAATTAGGTCACGGAAGTTTTACACAAAAAATGATTCTTTCAAAGAGCCAGAACAGGTTCAAGTTGACTTTCTATTAGAAATTGAATGAGTCAAAATATCATAATTTAAACTTTTCATTCTTATATTTTATTCCCAACACTTTGACATTACTATTTGAAAAAAAAATTGCCATGAATTTAACATTCTTTGGGGTCAACTTCATGAACTATAATGCAGAAATCATGATATGCCTGTAGAGTTGTATATTTGACCTAAGAAAGATAAAAACTATTCCCTTCAAGCTATGATCAGTGCCTTAATTGTACTATCATTGTTGGTCCATCTCAAGTATAATTTGAATTCTTCCTATCAAACATATTTCATTCTTATTGTAGTCATCTCCTATAAGGGAGATTTACACATAAAAAAAATTTTGCTGTAATAGTTGAGGGATTGGGCCTGATTTTTAAGCCTGTCTAGGGAATTGTTCATTTCCATAACAAAACCCCCATTGGGAGAATTTCCTGCTTGATAGGAAAAAATAGGTAGTGGAATCCTGGGATTGTAAGATTAGTTTTGTACCTCAGAACCATTTCAATCCCCTTTTTTTAAGCACCTGAGGAAAATAATCAAACAGCAAGCAATTGCAAAAAAAATCTGCTTTTCTGATTAGTGCCACTACTTGGGATGCTAGGACTTTGGCAAGTTTCCAAGTGGTATCTTGATTTAGCAGACTTTAAAATTACTTTTCAAAAGGAAAGCAGAATGTAGAAAACTTTCATAAAACTAAAGGTCATATTCATTTGAAAAATCTTTGTAATTCCCTAGGATACTGATGGTCTGAAGATTTGCCAAGTCTGCTTTCCCTCCTTCTTCCCTCCCTTCCTCTCCCCTCCTCCTACCTCCCCTTCAGTGAGTCCCCACCACTGCCTTGGTGATTTATATTATTTCGCTTGATTTAGTCGAGTGCTTTCTTTAAAAACTTGTTCACAAATTAGGTTTTCATTTTTAGATTTTTCAAAAGTAACTAAATTATTGAGTTCTAAATTGCTTATACTTTTTGCATGTATTTATAGACCATATAAAAGTATTCATAGTTACAAGTTTCCACAGACAAATTAGTAGAAAGTTTAATTGACCTGCACTCTGTGGTAAACACACCATTAAGACATGTTTAAAGGTGGCAATTTGTTGTAAAGAAAAAAATATGTGTATTTGGGTTCAGAGGAAGTGTTTGAATCCCAACTACCTTAGTAGTGGTGTGAAGTAGGATAAGTATCTTAACTTTTATGCATCTCTTTTCCTTTATTTGTAAAGTGATCCAGTTGGACTTCATGGCTTTCCAGTTCTTTGTCCAGGGCGACAATGAGAAATTGCTATACTGGGGCAAAAGCAATTGAGCAGAGAGTTGCAGGGCAAAGACCTGTCAAAAGGTGGCAATAGTGAGCAAGGAACATACTACCTGTTCCTTTCTCCTGTCTTCTGGGGGTCGGGATATGCGAAAGAATAAACAGCTTCATACAGGGTGTCAGGAGGCACTATAGCTAAGAAGTAGGTTTCAGTGAGCACCAGAAGATGGCAGGATGGTTGAGGAAAAGATTTAGGCTAAGGGGAAATTTGTTTTTCAATATCTAAGGAAAGTTCCAGAGGTATAGTAGAAAGGGAGGACCATAGGGATTGCTGATGATAGGTGACATTTACATGAAACATAATTTAAAAGTGGTCACATTTTCTCAGATTAATACTATTTGATGTTATGATTATGTAAAATAAGGATGATTTTGACTACAGGTAATTTAAAAGGTTTTGCACAAATAAATGTAGCACAGATCAGAAAGAAAGATCCAGATCAGTGGCTCTAGCCCACTGGAAATAAGGAGTATAAATTCTAATAGCACTTTAACAATATTCTTTATTCTGACCAGTAAGGATTCAGCTATAGTTTGGCAGGTAAACAGTTTGGTGATTTTATCATTGATATTATGCTGATTTAGGACTTTTCAGCTGGTCCACACTCTCAAGCTTGATGGTGAATACATAGCTATATGACTAGAAGGATTGCAAGGAGTAGCAGACTGGGGACAGGAGTAGACAGGTTCGATGGGCCTTGTGTTTTTGCTGGGGAAAGGAAGCATGACACCCTGCATATTGTCTTCTAGACTGAAGTCCTAGCTAGTTATAAATTTGTCCATCCTACTTGAACAAGAATATTTTACAGCTTGGACACAGTTTTCTAGTTATACAGAACTTACATGTGTTGTTGATTAGATTGCTTATAATGGCTTTTAAAATAACTTTGCTATAATCTTTAAACATTATAATACAATAATACCTCTTGTATAAAACATTAACAACAGTAAAAGAAGAAAACATTAATCTCCAAAAACAGCATGGATAATTTTGTGTTGGACAAAGTGATTTTCTAGCTTTAGCTTCTTTTCTTGCTCTAAGCTTCCATGATATCCTATCAGGATAATAAATGGCTTTGATTTGCCCCATTTGAATCTTTAAAAAATTCATTTCTAGAAATAGAACATGTAATAGATTGGTATCAGTCAATCTGTAGTAGAATGTCACAAATATCTGCCCTTGACCCTTTTTTTTGACATTTTGATAAATAACTTACATTAAAACAGATAGCATACCTATGAAATTTGTGGATTATTTGAAGTTCAGAGGGTTAGTTGTTAGGTTAGATAACATACTGGCAAAAAATGGATTGAGGGTGTAAGCTCCAAGAGGGCAAACAATGTTATTTTTGTAATTACAATTCTTGGCACTGTTTTACAAATAATAGGTACTCAATAAATATTTGCTGATTGAACTGGAGAAGACCAGGTTTAACAGGAATAAATATAAAATTTTACAGTTTCTGATATTTAAAAAGTCCAAGAAGAAATTCCTAGGTAATCATTTTATTAATGATGCTACATGTTTATTAATAAAAGAAGAAATCATTTTGCCATTTTTGTCTTAGCCCAAAGACCTCTAATGGTAGGAGACTCACAGCTTAAATGCCTTTGAAAGAACAAATATTCCTGTGGGTGAACTCTGATTGGTTAACAATTAATGAGAAAATAAATACTATATTACAATGAAAGTCTTGGGATAAATAACTTGGCTCACCAAAATCTTGATAAAAAAGATCTCTCAATTTATAAATTAACTGCCTGACAAAAAGGAGGATCCACATTTTTATAGACCTATCTGAGCAAGTATGATAAATAAAAATGTATCTGTAAGTTCAAACTTAGAATTTCTTTTACTGTATTTGATTAAATCTCAGCCATCTTGGCTGATAAGTATTTTAGAAAGATTAACCCTCCTGAATGATTTCAGGATGAGGAAGTAGAAAAGGAATAAAACCTTGGTCCTAATATAATAATTACTTAATAATACATGAGAGAAGCAATCATTTTTTTCTCAAATTAGATTAAAAACCAACTGATTATATAGTATGGGTGAATTATTACTAAAAAAATTCATCTGTGAATTGATTCAACTATATTGAAAAACAATTTGGAATTATATTAAATAACTGATAAAATGTGCATAGCCCTTGCTCCAGAGATCCTACCACTAGAAATATTCATTAAGAAGAGAAAAAAAAAAGACAGTCTTTATATGAAAAGGTCTGTAGATGCACTTTTTTTTTGTAGTAAAAAAAGCTGTAAGCACTGTCCCTGAGATTGGCTAAAAGGCATGGCACATGAATGTAATGTAATATCACTATATTGTAAAAAATGACTACAAAGAATTCAGAGAAGCATTGGAAGATATATAAATTGATGGAAAGCAGAAGTAAAACAACAACTACATACAGAGTTACCATTACAATATAAGTGGAAAGAAGAAAAAGAAATGAAACTTTCTGATCTGTGAGCAACACAAGTGTTCTAACCTAAAATTGTAAAAAGGGTCCCTGTTCTACTGTGTTCACGAGTTCTGGTATGCTCACTAGTGCTCCTTCACACTTTAGGACTGCCACAGCCCAGATCAGAATATGGACAACACAACAGAGTCCTAAATCAGTGCTAGCCAAGAGACTTCTGTAATCTGACCAATTGTTCAACCCTTTTATTATCTGTGGGCTGATAGCTAGAGAAGTAGGCACTGCCCCCACTGATTCAGTAGGTCTCAAGGATTGCTCCTGATTTGTTGGGCCTGGATCTATGTTGGTACAGCCTGTTCTGGACTGTGTTTCAATATCACCTAGGTGCCACAGACCTTTTCTGGTGATCTTTTAAATTGTCTTTGGCTGAAAAATTATGTAACCCTGTCCTTCTGTGGACTCTGCTGCTTAGGGAATTATTTTATGACATTACTTAAAGGTATTCAGAAAGCTTTGGGAAAGAACTCAAGTGTCATTGTCTTTTCTCTTCCATCTTTCAAGGTAGAATATATTTTGAAATTTAAAAAAGGTTTTTAAGCAAAAAAATATCAAGACAAGTTTTAAAAATTCATTAAATTTTAAAAAGAAATTACTTCACATGAAGAGAGCAGAACTCTAGTCTAAAACTCATTATGAATCAATGTTAATATGTGATAAACAAACTGTGCATACCCTTTGACCCAGCAGCATTTCTATTGGGCTTATATCCCAAAGAAATCATAAAGGAAGGAAAAGGCCCCACATGTGCAAGAATGTTTGTGGCAGCCCTTTTTGTAGTGGCTAGAAACTGGAAATTGAATAGATGCCCTTCAATTGGAGAATGGCTGAATAAATTATGGTATATGAATGTTATGGAATATTATTGTTCTGTAAGAAATGACCAGCAAGATGATTTCAGAGAGGCCTGGAGAGACTTACATGAACTGATGCTGAGTGAAATGAGCAGAACCAGGAGATCATTATACACGGCAACAACAGTACTATATGACGATCAATTCTGATGGACATGGCTCTCTTCAACAATGAAATGTTTCAAACCACCTCCAATTGTTCACTGAAGAAAGCCATATACACCCAGAGAGAGGGATGCGAAATGTGGACCACAACATAACATTCTCATACTCCTTGATTGATGTTTGCTTACATTGTGTTTCCTTTATCTGATATATCGTTTGTGTAGATAAGATTTTTCTTGCACACCAATGATAAGTTTGGAAATATGTATACATATATTCGATTTGCCAATATTTTAACATAATTAACATGTAGTGGATATCCTGCCATCTAGGGGAGGGGTGGGGAGTTGGGGGGAAAAATTTGTAACGGAAAGCTATGTAAGGGTTATTGTTGAAGAATTACCCACACATATGTTATGCAAATAAAATAAAAATTTAAAAAAAATATGTGATAAACAAAAAAAAAACTTTAAAAAAGTGATTTTAGGCTTTATTAATAGAAATGAAATATTACAAGCAAAGAATATAACAGTCCAATTATATCCTTCCTAGTATAGACCAATTTTGGAATATGATAATTCTGAAGACTCATATTAGAATAAATTCTAGAAGTCTTGAATTGTAGTCAGACAGAAATAAGTTTAGAAGACAATGACCAGGATGTTAAATTAACTCAGAATTGTATCAAGTAAACATCAATAGAAGTGCCACCAGATGATTATGCAAAAAAGGAAAAGCTATAACTGGGAACAAGACCGGGGCTTCAAATACTTAAGAAGCTATTTTGTGGGATAAAGACTAGAGTTATTTTTTTACATAGAGGCATTCAAATTTAGAATGTGCTTTCTGAATAGGTTAGGGGATCTCCCTATCACTGGATCTATTCAAGAGTAGCCCTGAGGACTGTTATTAGGGGATGGTACTTTTTTGTTTATTTTAATCTTTTTTTTTTCAAATTCCTAGAATTATACTGATTTCTACATAACAAAATGGCTTTCACTTTGAATGTCCATTATTTTTTTTTAAAGTACTCTCTTTTGTCCTGTGGTAAGGACTCCTTCAGCTTATTGCCACTTGAATTCTTTCCACCAGTTATTTTATGCCACTCAGCCAGCCTCTATGTGGCTGGCATTTACTTCCCTCAGTCACAAAGCCAGTTATTTGCCATGGCCACCTGCCTAAGTCATCCCCGCTTACTTAGATTGGCCTTCCTTCACATCTCCAATTTCAGTGGAAGTGCTTAGACAAGGATAAAATCTTAATCAAGAGGCCCCAAGACAAGAGTAATTCAGTAAAGTTGTCTTCCAGGTGGCAGTTTTTTGCAGCACTTTGTGAATTCTCTGATGTAATGTCTCTTTTATAATAGATTGATAAATATGGGCCTCAACCCTGCTCCTTTTTATTTTTTTATAATAGAGCAACTCAGCCTGCCAGTGGAATCTAGCTAGTTCTCATAGAATATTTTAGCCAGAAGAGACCCTGAATGTTACCTTGTCTTTCTCTGTGATTTTACAGATGATGAAATGGAGGCCAAAATATATGAATTTTATATGTGAGATATGAGGTCCGTTATTTCCAGTTATTTTACTGAAACAATATCTATAGTGGGAATTCTTTGATTATTTTTGTTGAGAAATATTTTAGTCATATCCAACTCTTTGTGATCCCATTTGGGATTTTCTTGGTAAAGATATTGGAATGGTTTGCCATTTCCTTTTCCAACTTACTTTACAAATGAAGAAACTGAGGCAAAAGGGATAAGTGACCTGCCCAGGGTCACACAGCTACTAAGTGTTGGAGGCTAGATTTTGACTCAGAATGATGCGTTTTCCTAACTCCAAGACTAGCACCACCTTAACTGGCCTGGGAAGTCTTTTACCTAGGGTGAAAATACACTGGAATGGTGCATAGTGACACAAAGAATAGGTTGATAGGGAGAGGCTGCACAAAGTATAGTCCAATAGGAGTGTAATAACAATGAAAGAAGGGCAAGTCTATGTACCTACAAGGGTTGCAGGTAAGTTGAACTATGGGATACAAGTGTGATAGTGAAGAGAATCTGGGGAAGATAATTTGAGGGCAAAGAGAGAGAGATACAGCAGTATGTAAGATAGACAAGTTTTGGAGTAACCTCTAGAAGCAAATGTCTTGAGTCAGAGTCCTGATTGATCTTTCTAGTACATACTTCTGTTTTAGGCTAAATCATGCTTCCTCAATTGGAAGGAACAGTTTTCCAGGGAACTAAAATTCTTCTTTTCCATATATATGCTGAATATTTTCATTTATTGTGGAATTATACTGAATAAGAGTAGAAGTAACAAACAAAATATATGCAAAGTCCTCTTTGTTGTATTGGTGCATTTCTTAAAGAAATGTTCGTTTTGCATAATATTCAGGAATGATATATAGCAAAAGAAACAACATTTTAATAGACTTGCTAAAATATTTTAAGTGCACATGTTAGTGGTAACCAGGTTCATAAATGGACAAGAATATATACTTAAACATTCCCTTTTACACATTTTTTTGGTTACTTGAAAGAAAAAATATCACCAGTAGGTAATTACTATGGATCCAAGCATGTGATTGGCTATGTCTCATATAATATTATTGTTCCTGGTGGACACTTAAAATTTAATTAAAGTGTGCAGTTTTTCTGCAACTTAGAAAGCAAACCTGACATGCCATAATTCAATTGTAAGTACTCTCCTGCAGAACATCAACAAAAGGTGCAGCTCAAAGAAAGGTCTTGCTTAAAGGACTTGTAAAGATGTGCATGTTTGAGATATGTTATTTAGCTGAATCTTGTATTTCTCTCAATCTAGAAAGATCTTCTGGAGTCTTGGACACTTTCCTTGCCAAAACTTTGTATTTAGGGTAATTCTAGACATAATTGAAGACTACATGTAAATATGAAAATATAAATCAATCATGTAATTACAAAAAAAGTATTGCTTGGTACTCTAATGAAAGAATATTGATCTTAGAAGCAGGAATCCTAATTTAGATGTTTACTAGTTCTGTGATACTAGTCAAACCTCTCTCAGCTTTAGTTTTTTTCAATTGCAGCATAAATAGATTAAATTAGATACCCTTGCAGGACCTTTAAAGATCTAAAGTCATCTACAGTATAGTAATATTCCATCACTCACCACACTATAAGAGTACTGATAGAATACTGATGTCAAAAATTTGGACCTTTGTTTCAGAGAGAAATTTAGGGTCATTAAGTGATCTCTACAATTTCCTAAAACTTACTTAGCAAAAAAAAAATCTGATTCCTGGAAGATATTTTGCCTCTATTAAATGTCTCCATACGAACAAGTTCTTGAACTCTCAGTTGACTTGTGGGTAGAAGGTCAAAGGCACTATACAACAAGATAAAAGAAATCAGTCTTTGTCTTTTCTCCTCTACAGTACTTATTTAAAAATGTCAGTTAAAGAAGTTGCTCCAAATGGGATGATATTTTCAAATATTTTTATGCATCATGAAAATTTTTTTTGTTTGCAGCAAAATAAGATGCCTTCATATTTCAATGAAGTTCTCAGATAATCAGTACAAATTATAAATTGTACTGAGAACATTGTTACTTCAAGAAGGCTGCCTTCTTTATATTGATAACAGCAGCCAGATGGAAAATTGTAGCTGGAATCAGCAAGCTACCAATAAGGAGACATAGTCAGCAGACCAGTTATTGGAGCACTCAAGAAAGTAATATTGAAACCATAATAATGCTTCTGAATGGCAATTTGAATATTGAATTGGTCCTGGAGGATGTATGAGAACAGTAGAAATATTGACAAAACTGCTTACTAAGGGTGATGACAAAATTTTTCAGGTGATCCCCATAAGTTTATTCCTTTGAAAGAAACAGCTCTTATGTGATTGATCACAGGCTTTAACAATCTTTGGATAAAGGTATGAATATATATGTATATATCCACAATGTTCATAAAAGTATGACTATATATATGTGTATGTGTGTAAGTATACATATACACATTTATACAAACATATACATAAATATATGATATTCAGAACATGAGGGGGGGGGGTGACATATTGGATAAAGTGCCAGACTGGAACTTGGAAGAGCAAGCCCAAGTGTAGGGTATGCCCTGGTGCTGAATCAAGAGCTTATTGCTAAATTTTAAATGGGAACATTTATACCTGATAAATTGACAATTACTACACATCAGCTTGATTTATTGTTTATTGTTCATCTAGACTTTAAGAAGTTGATGGAGAAAATGTTGATATTGCAGATTAAACTGAACAATGTGTTTTGTGTACATTATTTTTAGAGATATATTCCTTAAACATCTGCAAGCACACCACTGGCTGAAGTCCCCCTATGACATAATACTGTGTGATTCAGTCAATTTCCATATCTCATTTAACTTCTTAATGCCACTAGGAAACATCTGAAGGCTATACATTGCAATGAAAATAAAAAGTCTAATTGCTAGAGGGAATTTTCTCCCTGGAGAATTCTGTAATACTAATGTATATGAAAACAGAGGCTAAATACCTAGCCTTAAAAATTATCCTAAGCATATAATGATTATTATGTAATACCTATCAGGTTCACTAGTGAGGGGATATATACAGAAAAACTGGCAGTCTGTTTTGTTCCATTAATTATAGGAAGAATTGCTAGCTGTATGCAGAGATGCTGGAGGGTCTTCAGAAAAGTTAGATTTCCTTATTGCTCTATTATTCGACAGAGGAGGAACCTAGTTCAGGGAGTTAGTGCAGATTGCTGCTGCACCAGGGCCATTTAAAAAGGAAAAAAAAACAAGAAGGTTCAAGAGAAAAGCAAAAAATTCTGTAAGACCTTGTTGTACCTTGGTCCTTCCTATTTCCAGTCCAACCAAATCATATTCTCTGATTATTTTTTTTAGTCAGATTCTTTTAGAACAACATCTACAAACCAGTTCTTCAGCTCCAGTTCCCAACATAACACAAGCTTGATATGTATTGGAACTCTTTCAAAGAAAACCATTTAGATAGTTGAGATGACCCCAAAGCATTGATTCACAGAAAACCACTTTTCTCAATGAAGCTTCTCCAGTTCTTTGAGTATTATAATTAAAACAAGCTTTTTCCATAGTCATGGTAAGACATCACTTCTTAAATGCATAAATCTTTTAAGGATTCCTCCTTGATTGGAACTAGATAGAATTCCACCTTTCCTCCTCCATTTCAATAACTAGAAGGTGGTAATTTCTAGTGATGTTTTGAAATATGTAGAAATTTTACATCTTCAAATATTTGAAGATCTATCACTTGAAAGAAGAATTATTTGGTTTTGTCCCGAAGGACAAATTAGAAGCATGACCAAAACAGATGAGAACAAGTAGACATGTATGCATGCATAAATACATGAAAAAAGAAACAATAAATATATTCTTATTTAGTTCTTACTATGTGCAAAACACTATGATAACGTTAAAAATACTAATAGAAAATGACATAGATCCTGCAAGGAGGCTACACTCTAATTTGAAAAACAAAAACAAAAACAAAAAAAACAAACAAACAAAAAAAAAAACCTAACTTAACAAAGGAGAGTTCAGCCATAGACAAAAAGTCTAATGGTACTTGAAACATGAGGGAAGGGCAAGTGGTCAGGCCAAATGGTCTAGAGTTATATTGAAAGGCATATGACAATGATTTCCAGTTTGAAGGATAAAGTGACAAAACATATGAAAAATGGTGAGCTCATTCCTGTGGAAGTCCTAGGTTCAAATTCTCCTTTTCACATTTATTAGCAACATGACTATAGATTAGTCACTTAATATTTCCAAACCTCAATTTTCTTTTGTAAAGTGAGGTTAATAGCTGCTGTAATACCTTGTTAGGATTCTTGGAATGTTCAAATAATATGAAATGTAAAGCACCTTTTTGTTTTATTTTAAAGAACTTTATAAATATCATCTGTTTATATAATGTTTGCCATCACTGTTATTATTACATACCAGAGACTATATAAGTATTTCAATTGAGCAAGATCATCTAAAACCTGAAATCCTGAAGAAATAAGTCTGCAAAAGTTAGTGTATTGAAATACTATGCAGGGCTTTGAATGATATGGAATCTGAACTTAACAGTAAGAGGGACCACCATTGATTTTTCAACAGAGAAGTAAGTTGGTTAGATCTATGTATAAGGATGTTGAGTAAAGCTGCAGTATGAGGAAGAGATATAAGGACAAAAGCCAATTTGGAGGTTGCTACAATTGTTCAGATGGATGCTAATGAAGACCATGTCAGGAACTGAATGATAGAAAGAAGAGTTCAGTTGGGGACAATTTCCTGGAAGTAGAATTTATAGGTTCGGGTCAGTTACTAAATATTAGAGGAGAATCAAAGAGAATTCAAAGAAAAGACTGAGGTTTTGAACTTGGGAGGTTTGGTTCAACCTCAGACTTAATGAAAGAATGGATGGTTTTTTCTCAGAAGTCAAAATCTATTTTTTAAGGTAGGTTCAAAAACTGTTCATTAAATATATATTTATTACTAACCATTACTGAAGATATAATTAAATTAGCTAGATTTCCTTATTGGGGAGGTGGCATCTCCACATAATTGTCTCAATAAATTGGTAGCGCTATGAAGCCAGGGACCATATCTAATAGATTCCTTTTATCTAATTATACAGTTCAGTCCAAATGAACACATTCTGTGCTGTTGGTGACAAAATACCCCCCAAAACAAACAACCAACAGCAAACAGTAAGAACAGCAAACACACAGAAAACATTTGTTCAGCACCAAACATGGGCATGGGGGATTCAGAGACAAAATGAAAAATGATGCTTTGTCTTCAAAAAACTTACATTCTATTGGGGATACACAATATTCAATCTAGTAAGTACACACTTTGATGATCTGAAGCACTGAAATCACTACTACCTAGGAGACTCAAAGGATACATGAAAAGATCAGTAGAACTAGGAATTCTGAGATGTAGGAATAATAAAGGAATAAATGGCATGGACAAAAATTGTGGGTACAGTCTTAAGGGGTAGGGGTTGACAGTGAATTGGGGGAATAGAAAATAGGCTAGTTTGATTAAAACATAGAGTGGGTGAAGGAGAATAAAGCTGGAAAGAGTACTGAGCTAAACTGTTAAAGTCTTTAAATGTTTAACAATATAGATATAGACATACATCTATATATCTACATCTATAGATGGAGCTGTATGGATGCATCTCTTTATCCATTCATTCAGCTATCTATCTATTCATCATCTATCTATCATCTATCTCCTATCATCTATCTATCTATTGTGGATTTAAGTAGTTCTCTCTGAGATTGAGAAACTAGGTAATTGGAAGAATAGTGGTATCTTCAAGGGAAATGTGGGAGGCAAGTTTGGAGGATAGGGAGGCTAAAAGGGAAATAATCATAAGATTACTTTTGAATGTACTAAGCTTAAATTTTCTATGCAGGTGAAAATATATAATAGGTAGTAGCTGATACAGAGACAGAGCTTGGGACTCACATTAGCATAATTACAAGAGATGATAAATAAACTTAAAGTAGCTTGACTCTCCCAACTGAAATTTGCCTTTCAGAATCTTCCCCTCATTCATTCAAAGTTTAAACACTTAGTTCAGTGGATTTAATACAAGTCATGGAGACAGGAAGACCTGAGTTCAAATTTTGCCTTAGAGTTTTACAATATCAGTGTCTGTGGGCAAGACACAACTTCCCTGTGTTTCAGTTTCTTTATCTAGATAATGGGCTTAATGATAGCACTATTACTACCACCTTAGTATTACTGTTGTTGTTAATATTATTGCTACTGCTACCACTACTACTACCACCATTATGTCATCACACTATTAACTACTGCAGCTGCTGCTTCTACCACTTCTGGTGCTACTGTTTCTCCTGCTCTTTCTACTAGACTGTTCGTGCTCCTGCTGCTGCTGTAGCACAGCTATTTCTACTACTGCTCACTGCAGCTACTGCTGCTGTTGCTTCTACTATTTCTGCTGCTTCTGCTACTTCTTGTAATTTATTGTTGCTGCTGCTTCTACTACTGCAGTTGTTGCTACTGTAGCTTCTTTTGTTGTTGCTACTGCTGCTTTTATTACTTCTGCTACTTCTTGTAAAACAATTTTTGTTGCTGCTGCTTCTACTATTGCTTCTACTATTGCTATTTCTACTACTACTGCTTCTTTTGCTATGGCTTCTACTTCTTCTTGTACTATTATATTTGCTGCTGCTGATTTTAATATTACTGCTGCTTCTACTATTGCTACTTTTACTACTGCTGCTGCTGTGTCTGCTGCTATTGCTGCTTCTACTAAAACTACTACTGCTAATATAACATAGCTATACTTCTACAACTGTTAACACTGCTACTTTTGCCACTGCTACAGCTGCTGCTGTTGCTGCTACTATTATTACTGCTATTGCTGCTTCTACTGCTGCTTTTGCTGTTTCTTGTTATTGATGGGGGTGCTGCTGCTGGTGGTAGTGGTACTAGTGCTCCTACTATTTAATCAAAGGTAACTGAGTCTTTAAACTTTATTTTCTTACCACATAAAAATGGAAAAAAATGATATTACCTTTTACACTATTCACTTCACAGAGTTGTTTTAGGGGGAGTGTTTTGTAAAGCTAAGGGCAAAACTTAATCGGTTTATGTTATTATTTTTCATCTGTAAATCTAGAACAATATTCAATTAAGAAAACTATATGATCATATATTTAGGAAAAAACAACAACAAAATGACATATAACAAAAGTAACACTTGGAAATCAGAGTGAACCAAAAGTTGATTATGTTTCAGTGCTATAGGATTGCTAAAAACAGTCCAGACTCAGGTCTAGATCGTGTTTCCCTCTAGTTTTGATTATAAATGCTAACTATGAACAGAAGTAAAACGAATTCCTCATGAATTCTAGGTAGTAAAAATCCTTAGAGTGATATTGAATATTCTGGGAGGAGGGGATAATTTTATAGGCTGTCTAAAAAGTTATAATCAAATTTACAAACCTATTACTTGGAAGCAACATCAGAGAACTCATTCTAGAGTTCACTTCCTTGAACTGTGATATATCTTGTCAAATAATTCTTAGAACTATTTCACTATGCACAAGACAATCTGTGCAGCTCTTTGGCAAAAGCAAAGCATTTAAGGAGGAAGTTTCAAATATACTAAACAGTAGTAAACAATTCTTGAATATAGAAGCATAGAATCCCAGAGTAAAATTGTCACGTGCTGCTAGGATTTTACCATGTTGTTCTCTTTTTGGAGAAAAAAAAAGCACAACAATAAAGGAATCAGAGATCTTCTCTATGGTTTATATGATGTATCAAAGATAGGGAATTAGCCCAATTGGGTTCTTTTCTTTTCTTTTCTTTTTTTTTTTTTTTTTGGCTTTTTGCTGAGGCAATTGGGGTTAAGTGACTTGACCAGGGTCACACAGCTAGGAAAGTGTCTGAGACCAGATTTGAACTCAGGTCTTCCTGACTTCAGGGCTGGTGCTCTATCCATTGCGCCACCTAGCTGCCAATTGGGTTCTTTTCTAAATTTTATCATTATGTTGTGCCACAGTCTCAGTTTCCCTATCTCAGTTTCCCCCAGTTGCAGTATTAGTCTTCCTTAATTACCGTTTCAGTCTCCCTTAATTGCTCTGTCCCAGAATAGAAATCCCTACTTCCTGACCTTCAGAAATAATTGGACTCACATTCCAAAGGAATCATAAAACCTCCAGATGGTCAGCCTCAACCTACCCTTATCTATATATGACCCAGATGAGTAGTCTTCTTTGCCAAGGCTTCTTACTCCCTACATGTCAGAACTGAATTTATGGTTTCTTTGGACACCAAATGTGCTCAGCTGTTCCCATGAGTTCTTTGTTTCCCCTAGGCCATGGAGATTATAAAACTAGTGTTCCCCATCAATGAGGTGCTAAGTACTTTGTATTCAGTCGGCTGACATGGCTGTGTCAGTCTCTGGGTTGGACTGTGTGCTTTGAGACATGAGTCCCACCAGTCCTGATCCATAGCTATGGATTCTGAACTCTCAATTAACATCAATAAAGCATTACCTAATTTCCACTGTGTAATAATGCCTCAGTTTCTCCCTGAGCATTACAATTAAATGTACAAACTGAGGCAAGTCCTTTTATTAATGCAGATATCAATTTTTTTTTCATTTCATTGATTATGAGTGTTTCATTTTCTTCTCAATTCAAACAAAACAACCATGGGATTGGCCTATGTCAGGTCTGGATCATGGCATATGGAGATAGTCTTTTAGGGTTATAATGGGGAGATCTCCCCAAAGGGCAGCAGATAGACAATAAAATGGAAAATATATCTAAGAGATGGCTTTTTTACTTCCGGTGATTGTTCTGGTTATCTCTCTGCCCATAAGGTCAGGATTTTTTGGCACAGTGGATAGAGCACCAGCCATGAAGTCAGGAAGACCTGAGTTCAAATCTGGCCTCAGTCACTTAACACTTCCTAGTTGTGTGACCCTGGGCAAGTCACTTAACCTGGATTGCCTCAACAACAACAACAACAACAACAACAACAACAACAACAACAAAGAATTCTATCCTTCTTAAAGGCTGCCAGCTTCTTTCAGATGACAGTAACTTAGAAATATGCCAACAAATCAAGACAACAAGCATTTATTTAATACCCATTATATTCCAGGCACTGTGCTAAATTTTGGGAATACAAAAAAAGGAAACAAAATAAAAACATAAAACAAGCCAAAATAGTCCCTAGTCTCAAGGAACACACATCTAAATGATGAGTAGCAGCTCTAAAATCAGGAAAGTTATAGAAGGTCCTCTGGAAGACCTTTAGCATCTTGTGGCCAGGGATGTATATAATGAAGTGTGATGGGACCATTGTCATAAGCTATTCCCCTCCCATGAACCATCCTCTTCTTCCCTCAGAAAATCAAATTACTTTTTCTTTAAAAGGGATTAAAGATATCCTTGAGATTTAAGTGACCCAAAGGACTAAGGCTCAGTTCATTGTTTTAACTTCTTGTTCATCTAAGTAAAAAATAACCAGCACTTCAGAAGCTGATTGAAGCTCCTCTTCTCACTTATTACTACATATACTCAGATTAACTATCCTGGAAGATGTATTCATTTTAATCAGTGCTTTAGCTTATATATCCATGTCTTTTGTACTTTAAGTATTTTTCCCCAGGTTTGGCTGGATAAGTTGTGTACTAACTGCTAAATCCTTATCTTTTGCTTTCCTCCCCTATTTTCAGATGTAAAGGAACAAAACCCCCATATTACAGAGCTAATAGAGACATCATTGCCCCCATTTTATAGCTAAAGGAAATAAGGTTAAACCTTCTTCCCGTGTATCCAAATATTTGCCAAATCTTTTCATTTCTATATTTGCCATAGAGCCATATGATCATAGATTTAGAATTGAAGAGATCTTTAAGGCTTTCAAGTTCAACACCTTAATTTTCCATATGAGGAAGTTAAGGCATAGTGAGATTAATTAACTTGCGTAGACACATAGAAATTAAATACTTGAAAGAAGATTTAAACCCAAATCTTTATTTCAATTCCAGTGCCTCATCAACTATTACAAACCTTTCATTTGTTCCTTTCTCACTCCTCATACAATTACTGCCTCATTTTAGTCCCTCATCACTTGTCTCCTAGACTGCTATAATTCCATATTTGGTTTCCCTGTTTGAGGTCTCCAATATATCCTTCACACAACAAAGTGATTTTTCCATAAACACACATCTGATAATGTCACTCCCATACTCAATAATCTCATTTGGCTCCTTATTGTCTCTAGGATATAATAGGAATTCATCTATTGGGCCCTCCAAAACCTGCACAATCTGATCTCCAAATACCTTTTTCATTCTCATTATACATTAATCACTTCCCTGCAATCTGGAATCCAGCAAGGCTCCATTCTTATACGTCACCATCTCCTGTACCTTACTTTAACAGAGACCATCCATCATGCTTAAAAGTCACTCCCCTTCAGCTCCAACTCATCGAAATGAATTCTCTCTTTTGTCCACACTCAATCAAAGCAATGTCTTCCCCTTGTAATCTTTTCTGAGGTTTCCAGAGCTAGTGTTCCCTAGCCATTTTTTTAAAATTTTATTCTTTTGTATTTGTTTTTTTTAATACAATTGTATAAAATATATTAATATAGTAAACCTATTAAATATTTTGGATTTATAAATACAAATACATATATATTATATTTTATCAGTTGTATAAAATATGTTAGATATATCTTATGTTCATACTGTTTTATTTGTTTATGTGTGTCCTTATATGAATATAAACTATTTTAGAGTAGAGAATAATTAATTCTTTTTTTAGTCATCTTGAGCACTAGTGCATAGTATGGTCTTAATAAATGCTTATTAATTGATTGATTCACCTGTAAAATGATAGTAACAATATCCATCTCTCTCAGACATGTGTTGGACCAAGCATTTTGAAAAAAAATCCATCTTGCAGGAAGGTGAGTTATTTCAAATTTTGTAGATATACATATTGTTTATAAGACAAATTATTTGTTTTACTCATAAAGAAGCTCCTGAGATACGAAATGTGGACCACAACAGAACATTATCATGCTCTCTAATGATGTTTGTTTGCATTGTGTTTCCTTTCTCTGATTATGTTTTTTTCTTGTAGATAGAATTTTTCTTGCAAAACAACTTGTCAAGTATTTTATCATTATTAACATGTAGTGGATTTCCTGCTATCTAGGGGAGAGGAGGGGACTGGGGGTAAAATTTGTAATGGAAAGCTTTGTAAAGAGCAATGCTGAGGAACTACTCATACATACGTTATGCAAATAAAAAGCTTTAATAAAAAAAGAAAAAAAAAGAAGCTCCTGAAAAATTCTGAGTTATAAAATGCTGGTGAATTATAGCTTTTGTCTTCTTTTGTACCCCTAGAATTTATATGGAATGCAGATTTTCTGTTTTTCTCAAGGAAATTCATATCTTTAATTTGCCTTGGCTTTACCATATGTTTTTGGCATGCAAATCCTTTGGAAATATAGCTGATTCACTCTACAACTAACAATTTTCAAATTAATCTTATAAGAAACCACTTACTTATTAAATGCCTATGAACTCTAGGATGCCATATGTTGCTATGATGGTCTCCACTGTTACAGTGATAAATACTAGAACAATCAGTGTCTTGTCCTGACATTGGAATCGGGGAATATCAGAGTTTGACTTTAAAATAGAACTGGGTCTTAGTCGAAGTTTATGGAAATTGAAATCTAAATTATTAAAGAAGGTAGTAATAGGTTCTGTACCTTGTCCAGCTAATTCTTATTTTTAATCACAGTGTCAGGTCCCTGGTTACCATCCCAAATGCCAATAACTTTGGCCACTTGCTTAAAATATTAAATTGAGAATTGAAAAGGACTTTTGATTTCCAAAGTTGTTGATTTGTGACAAGTCTTATAATTATAAAATTTCTTTGTGTGCACTTTCCAAATTTACTCATAAAATGTAAAAATCCCATATCTCTGTATAAAAAAATCTTCATCTATTCCCCTGGCCTTCATTCCTGGACAAACATAATTGGTTGATATTTTGGCAAGTTGAAACCAGGCCATTTTGAATTCTCAAGGTCTTCAGCAAAGAAATGGTTAAATATTAGGAAACCTTGAGGTTGGGTATTTTGGTAATGGTTCATACTTTTCTTATATGATTAATTTTCTGTTGCTTCCCTGACTTTCAAAAATTTTTTTTGACCTGAAAAATTTTCAGCTAGGCATATATATGTAAAATTTAAAAACTTATAATACATATCATGTATATAATAGGAATGGAAGATTGTCATACTGAATCATAATTGAATAGATAGTAGCCATAGAAACAATTTAAAGAGACATAAACCTGTCTTAATCATTCTCTTTTTTTCCTCCCATCTTCTATTATTTTTCTGCTCTTTTCATCTTTTCTAACTTATTTTCTAGTTCCTATATCTCTTCATCTTTGTTTCTTTATATTTTTTCTCCTTCCTTTTCCTAAAAGTTAAACCAACCACAGAATTTTATAACAGGTCTATTCAGTGAGTAATTGGTAATGAAGAAGGTAGGAGAAAGAGAAGAGAGGGAGAGAGACAGAGACAGAGACAGAGAGAAACAGAGACAAAAAGAGATAAAGAGACAGAGACACACACACACAGGGTGAGAGTGTGAGAGAGAGAGAGATGAAGAGAGAAAGAGAGAGCCAGAGACAGAGAGATAGAGAGACAGAGAGGCAGAGGCACACACACACACACACAGAGAGAGAGAGAGAGAGAGAAAGAAAAAGAGAGAAAGAGAGAGAGAGTGAGAGACAAATAGACAAAGGGACAGAGACAGAGAGAGATGGATAGAAACAGAGATACATAAAGAGACAGAGAGACCCACACACAGAAAGACAGAGATTTACTTGATTCTTTTCCTGGAACATGGAACATCTTGGATATTGAGTACTCTTTCTTCTCTTCCTCCTTTTTCTCCTTCTTTTCTTCTTCCTCCTCTTTTTCTCCCTCTTCTTTCTTCTCCTATTACTGCTATTGCTGCTATTACTCTACTGCTATTACTGCTGCTACTACTACTGTTACTGCTACAGCTAATGATGCTGCTATTACTTCTACTACCACCAGCACCACCAGCACTACCACTATTACTTACTATTACTGCTACTATTACTACCACCTCATATGCCACTATAATAAAGCAAATTTCATAATAAAGGGAATCACATGATTTTTTTATTTTTGGTTTCCCAGTGCATATAAAAGTTATGTTTACACTTTATTGTAGACTACAAAGACTGCAATTGTAGTATGTCTAAATAAATGTATATACCTCAATTAAAAAATACTTTATTACTAAAAATGCTAATCATAATCTGAGTCCTCAATGAGTCATCATATTATTTTTCTGATGGAGAGTCTTGCTTTAATGTTGAGGGCTACTGGTTTGGCAATTATTCGAGGTTGGGGTAGCTGTGGCAATTTCTTAAAATCAGACAACAAAGACCTTTATCACATAGATTGACTTTTTAGATATTTTTGCTCCAATAGCAATATTATTGTATCACATGGAATAGGAGAAAAGGTAAGGGAGGTAAGCGAGAGAGGCAGGGACCTACCTTTCAAGTGGAACAATCAGAACATTCATTTTATGAATTAAATTCACTGTTTTCTATGGGCATGGTTTGTGACACTTCAAAATAACTACAATTAATGTCAAAAATTGCTGATCAAAGATCATTGTAACAGATATAACAATAACTAAGAAGTTTGAAATATTGCTAGATTTGACCAAAATGTGACACAGAGAAACAGTGTGAGCAAGTGCTATTAGGAAAAAATGGCATTGATGGACTTGCTCAAAGTAGGGGTTGCCACAATTTTTCAATCTGTAAAAACTGAAATATTTTCAAAGCACAATAAAGTGAAGGGCAATAAAATGAGAAATGCCTGTACTACTAAAGATGATGATGATAGCTAGCCTTTAGAGAGCACTTAAGGTTTGCAAAGCACTTTAAAAATCTCTTTTTTATCGTTTTATCCAAAAGAGAGATTCAACTTGGCCTGAGAGGACAGAATCAGCAAGAATGAGTTCTTGGTGTACTGATGCAAATTTAGAATAGATATCAAGCAAATTTAAAGGCATGTTTAAATCTATTCAAAAACAAACTATTCTCTTGGGAGTTAGTAGTGAGGTTCTGCCTTTGAAGGACTGAGGTCAGTAAAAATATTATCATGTTGAAACTGATATAGGAATAAAACTTTGGTAATACATGGAAATATATATCCTTGGAGTTGCCTTTCTAATCTTAGAATTCAAAGGTTAAGTGATTAGCTAGAGGTAGTGCTGGAATTTAATCTTATGTCCTCTCACTCACTTAGTCATATGTTTAAATATGGAAAGGACCACAGAAGATATAGGACCAGTATCATCATTTTACTGGTGACAACACTTAAGAGTTGTTAAATGGCTTTCCTAAGGTAATACATCTAGCAAAGACTTGAGGCTGCATTTGAACTCAAGGCTTCCTGATTCAAAGTCCAGTAATCTATCCAATACACCACACAGACTTTAAGACCAATATTCTTTCCACTATACTTTTCTAGATCCATTTATTAAAGTAAACCCTAATATAGTATATTAATATATGGAAAATAGAAGCAATTTAAAATTTCTAAAAAGATCTGTGTTAATTAACTGCAATTGTTGCCTTCAAGTTGGAATCATAAAAGACATTGTTATTAACCCCACAAATAGTTCTCTTTATTGATGTAACTTTTTTCTGAGAAACACCTTTTCAATTTTCAAAAGGCTGTGTGATTTCTTTGCTTTTCTTGAAAACTACTCCTTTTTTTTTTCTGAAGGTTTGCTAAGTCCTCAAATAAAACAGACCAGTTGCTGGAAAGGTGAAAGAAACATCTCATACAAATTCTCAGTTTAGTGACTAAAGTCTCTCTCCTTCAAGGACATTGTTATAAGAGGTCGTGACTCAGTGAAAATTCATTTCCCCTAACTTTCCTGAGCCCCTTGAAAGAAGACCTTGGGAAAATAGCCAAGAACAATATTTCTAAAATGCAAAAGGTGGTTCATCAATTCAATGTGTTCCTCTTTCTTTAACAGTGTGAATGCAGATGTTAATTCAATTTCTTCAGTGCCTTGAGGCGTAACACATTATCAAGTGAGGAAAACTCACATGGCATAAGGATCAACTCAGGATTGCTTTTCTCTCAGTTATTTTATAAAATTTGAGCCTTTGAACAATTGCAACTATACATCTGCAACCTTAATCACATAATCAACAAGCAACCTATGTTGTCTCTTTGCTTAAACTTAAAAAACAAAATTAAACAAACAAACAACTTGATTGAAATTACTTAAACACTTGTATCCAGTAGATAGAGGAGTGAGGTGAGTTTTCTTTGTTCCAAGAATTCAAAACTTTGAAATTATTGCTTATCTCACTGGACCTCAGTGAGGTCTCTGAACAATGAAGAAATATGCATATCATGATTGAGGCTGATTGCAGTCCCCTGTGGAAAGATAGAAATCAAGGAGATCATCTCTTCAGATCTGTCTTTTTCCCAAAGTGTAACTGCCTATCTATCTCTTTCTCTCTGTCTCTCTCTTTCTGTCTGTCTCTCTTTATCTCTATCTGTGTCTGCCTGTCTCTTAGTCTTTGAATCTCTATCTTGTCTCTCTCACTTTGTCTCTGTCTCTCTGTCTCTGTCTCTATCTCTTTATGTGTGTCTCTGTCTCTCTCTGTCTCTCTCTCCAAGGACCTCTCATTGAAGAAATTCTAGACCTTGTGATGTCCCTCTTGAAACAGGAAGCTAGAAGAAATATTTGCTCTATCAAAGTCTTACCAACTCTGCCCATGACTCTACTTCTTCACTCATGGAACTTCTCCACCAATGAAAACAGTTTTATGTAAATGTAGATTTGAGCCACAGGATACATATATTATTACAAAAAGAGGAATAATTAAATATTTAACTGTAAGTATGACAAAATCAGCATCCTGGTTAACATTGGTGATTAATTAAGAAGTAGGGTGTGCTATAGATTTACAGTGACAGAGATTGGGGTCATAGAAAACACTTAGAAGGCTATTATATTTTTCTCAGCAGAAGTTATTAAAGAACTTACCTAGAGTGGTGGTAATATATAAGGAAAAAAGCAATAAACATTTGAGAAACAAAAAAGAAAGAAAAATATAAATTTGTAGCTAATTTAATATGGAAAGCAAGGAAAAGGAAGAGGTCAACAAGTTAAGAAAAACAAAGCAAAACAAGCAATGTCTAAGGTCTGCTATAATAATCTCAACATTAGATACTGAGGTTTCAATTAGAATGCTGACAGAATGAATGGAACAGTAAAGATGTAATAGATCTTGGAAAAACAAAGAAAACATAACAAGGCAGTTGATTGAATATGGAGGGAGAAAAGAATAGTCAAGAAACAAAAAAATGGAGACAATGTTATTTGATTAAAAATTTCCAGTATTGTTTATTTTCCTTTAAACTGATTAGCTAAATAAAAGCGATTATTTTTTATGCTACTATCCACTTTAAATATATCACTTTACATTTAGTGTCCCATTTTTGGAAGCTGCATTCAGTAAGAATATAGAATGACAAAGCAAAATCTCAAGATTCCTAATATATTTCTTTTATTCCTTTTCAAGATTTTAAACTGCAGAAAGCATGTTTTCTCAATTTTTTCTCTTCTCAATGGATATGATGCTTGATGCCTTCTTTTCTAAAAACAAAACAAAAAAAGAAACTTTTTTGAATTTTATAACACAAAATTAAGCATGAGTATTCATGTTATATTAATACAAGGTAAAGAATTTCAGGTTTTAAGATACATATATGCAAATATACATATATATGTGTATGTATGTGTGTATAGTTAGTGGGGGTGAAGGTGACTGCCCAGAGAGCACAGTTTTAGGATAATGTACAATATTCTTTGCCTCATTTCAAAAGACTGGGTGAGGTTGGAAAACTAGAATAGTCAGTTTTAATTTAATGATCTTTCCTTAAAATGCTGACAATTTACTACTGGCTATTTGTATGGTGAAGAAAACATTTTCAATTGGTTGCTGTGTCAATAAGCCTATATACAAAGAGTATAAATAGGGAAAGAACTACTATGGGTATCCTAGTTAGGGAGATGGTCAAGTTTCTATCTGGTCCCCATGTGTCTGTGAATACATGGAGCTCCTGTTTCTTCTTTTTCTGTTGTATTATCTCTTCTTGGATCTTCAATGAATGAACTGTGGAGGCAGAATGGGTCATATTATTACTTTGTGAACTTCAAATGACTGGAAAATCTATGAGAAACCCACCATCAAAAATTATTTTTCATGATTACAGCAGCTACATTGCTCTTTTTTTGTTGGAGGGGTAGTGGTGGAATATTTCTTTCTACTGGCTATGTTCAGAAACTTGTACTGTGTGATGATAAAGAATCCCCTAATTAAATGCTGAACCAGAAGATTTGGTAACTCAAGAATTATATGAAAGCAAGCTATAGGACTCTTAGAGCTCCTTTCTTTTTTCTGGTTATGAAGTATGCAGGCTATTTTGAGCTAGTCCTGAAAGTCATGTGGGAAAGAGAGTGATTTCTAAGAAATCAAATAAAACCAGGCAGTGAACATAATGATCCCTAGAGACCATTTTACCATGACTTGTATACATACAATTTAAATTAATAACATTCTCCAATTTACTTATATACTATAAGTGAAACTTTTATTTTTAATTCTTTGGATATTTTATTTCCTGATTCTCAGATATATAGTATTATTGGAAGAATATTAGTTTAAACATTTTTGGGGAAAATGGTTGGGGAACAGCTTTGGTTCATTGAAAGTGCTATAAAGTACCTCAAATTTAATAGCTTGATTTCTTCTTGCCGTTCAATTCTAGGACCAGCTCATTATTCATCTTCAGTGCTTACCCAATATAGATGTACTGATAGAATTAAATGAACTGACCACTGAACCACATGTCATGCTTTGGAAAATAGACATTAAATCAATTTGGTATATTGTGTCCGCCTATGTTTTGTGATTTGTTATTCATTTCACTGCAGAGACTCTTGTTTTGAGTCTCATGTTTTTGTCATGAAGTCTTTTCCAAAAAGGGATAATCCTGAGGACTTCATTTACAGGGAAATGACTTTCAAAATAATTAGTAAATAAGTTGCATCTTGTATTACTTATACCTTTTGGTCAAATATGTGACTGAAGATATAGTCTACTGAAACAAATAATTTGTTAAATAACTTGTAAGGGTAGCATGGGTACCCAGTGGATAGGGCAGGGGATAAAGTCAAAAAAGATCTGCATTCAAATCTAACCTCAGACACTTACTTGATGTATAACCTTGGTCAAGTCAATTAACATTCATCTCAATTTCCTCAGCTGTAAAATGGGGATAATAATAATTATTATTGTTGTTTGTTCTTTGTTTTTGAAGAGGATCAGTACCATCAAGTGTAATATTTTGAGTTGTGAATGATTGGATTTAAGTGAGACAGAGTTGCACAAAGTCCTGATGACCCTGACTTCCTTCATTAAAGCCCAGTGGCGGGACTAAAGCAAGATGGCCCAGATATAGTGAATGACTTTGACATCTTTGAGACCTGATCAAATTCTAAGTGCTTTAGTACTTGCTTTAGCATTTTCATGGCTATTGGAACAAATTGTTCTTCTCAGAAAGATATTCATATTCTTGGCATAGACAACCCCTTAGCTCACAGATTTGAGGCCTGTATGTATGGGATATTTAGGAAGAATAGCACCTTTGGTGTAAGGGCTTTTAGAGCTCTTTTCAGGGTTATTTATCCAACTGTGGAGGTCTGTTGATTCACCCAGCACTCTCCTGTGGCTCCAAGAAGCAGGCCCAGTGGCCACATTCTGGTAAACCATTTAAACAGATAATCAGATAATAATAGCATTTATCTCTCAGAGTTGTTGTGAAGATCAAATGAGATAATATTCAGAAAATGTTTTGCAAAAATTAATGTGCTATATAAATTCTAGTTGTAATAATAATTACCTTAATAATAATAATAGAGTATAACTAGTTATTTAATACTTTTCCTACTCTTTATTATATTTAGAAATAATGTTTCTAGAGCTGAAAGAAATCTTAGTGATCTTCTGGTCCAAATACCTAATGCAGTGGAAAATATGATAGGTTTGTTTTCAGAGAACCTGAGTTAAAACCCCAGTTAAACTTTTACTACTTTAGCCAAGTCTTTAAATTGTCAGTGAAATAAAAACTAAGACTACAGGTTATAGAATAGTTCCCAATTTGATTAGGCAAGGGAATTTCCTCACTGGGAATTCACTATCCCAAGTCTGGAAGATAAAAACAAAACAAAACAGAACCAAACAAACCCAATAATTTGATCCAGTTCCTACCTTCATTTTTTGAAGTGCCATTTCTATTTCCCCATATGGCATAACAAGAAATGAGTCCAAAAATAGTTGTTATACTGTCATAAGTAAAAATAATATACCTCTAGTAGTTTTATTCTAATTTTTGGAGGGTCTCATGTTTTTTTCTTCAGGTTCCATATGTAAATAATCAAACACAATTGGATCTCATGAAAGCTTTCTATTTATTTCCCCTCCCCCTTTCTATAACTCTAGATTGTTTCACAAAGTGATACTGCTTCTAATCTTCTAGTCTTTTCCTCTGTCACATTTTGCAAATGAATTTTGTCCTAAATCAGTGTTTTCCTTGGTTGTTATAAATTCCCCTTTAAGGAAATGGTTTCTAGGCTCTTTTGGATTTTTCGATGTGATGAATGCATTAAATGAGTTAAACTTTTATAGGAAATTATGATCATCAGGATCCTTTTCTTTTTACTTACTGATTTTCTTTTTTTAGAATATTAATAGATTATTTGAGTATAAGTTGGAATTATAATTGTCTATGATGATTCTTCTCATCTTCATTTTTGCCTCTATTTATATATAATATATGTGCATATATTATATATAATTTTCTTCCTAGTTTACAAACATTTTTGTAAGTTTTGAATTACAAATTTTATTCCTTCTTTCCTTCTTTCCCCCTCTCTTCCATGAGAAGTTAAGATATCAATAATATTTGTACAATCATATAAAACATTTCCATATTAGTAGTTTTGTATAAGAAGGTTCAAAGAAAAGAAAAAGAGTAAAAGAAAATGAAAAATAGAATGCTTCAGTTTGTATTCAAATAATAACATGTTTTTTCCTCTGGTGGTGGATAGTAAGCTTCATCATTAGTCCTTTGGGACTATTTTGCACCATTTTATTGTTGAAAATAGTCATCATTTACAGTTCTTCACTGAAAAATATTGCTATTGCTGTGATTAAGATTCTTCGGGTTCTGTTCACTTCTCTTTGCATCAGTTCATCATGTAAATCTCTCTAGGATTTTCTTAAATCATCCTGCATGTCATTTCTTAAAGCACAATAATATTTCATTACAATCATACACCACAGCTTGTTTAATTATTCTCCAATTTAATTGGAGAATTAAATATTCTCCAATATTACCAATTGGTAAGATGTTTTGACATCTTACCAATTTCCACTTCTCAGTCACTACACAAAGAGCTGCTATAAATGTTTTTGTAAAAAATAGATCTTTCCCAATTCTAGGTACCACCTCACACTTCTCAGATTGGCTAAGATTACAGGAAAAATATAATGATAAATGTTGGAAAGGATGTAGGAAATCTGGGACACTAATACATTGTTGGTGGAGGTGTGAAATGATCCAATCATCCTGGAGAGCAGTTTGGAACTATACCCAAAGGACTATCAAACTGTTCACACCATTTGATGCAGCAGTGTCAGTACTGGGTCTGTAAAAACATTTGTGACAGTTTTTTTGTAGTGTCAAGGAACTAGAATTGAGTGAATGCCCATCAATTGGAGAATAGCTGAATAAATTATGGTATACTAATGTGATGGAATATTATTGTTCTGTAAGAAATGATGAGAAAAGTCTGGAAAGACTTACATGAACTGATGCTGAATGAGATGAGAAGAACCAGGAAAACATTGTATATAGTAACAACAAGATTACAGGATGATCAACTGTGATGGACTTGGCTTATCTCTACAAGGCAGTGATTCAAGGCAATTCTAATAGCCTTAGGATGCAAAGAATGAACTGTGAAAACTGAATGTAGATCAAAGCATAGAATTTTCCACCATTTTGGTTTGTTTCTTTCTCATGTTTTCCCTTTTTGATCTGATTTTTCTTGTACAACCCTACAAATATGGAAATATGTCTAAAAGGGTTTCACATATTTAACCTATATCAGATTGCTTGGTGTCTTGGGGAAGAGGGAGGTAAGGTAGAGAGGGAGAAAATTTCAAAACATAAAATCTTGCAAAAATGAATGTTGAAAACTATCTTAACATATACTTGAAAACTAAAATACTATTGATAAAAATTGTTTTCACACTGAGAAAATAAAAATATTCTGTAAAAATAAAATATGTAAATAAATAAATTATTATTAAATAAAAAACAATAAAAAATTAGGTCTTCCCTCCCCTCTGTCTACCTTTTTTGATGTCTTTGATATATAGACCTAGAAGTGGTATTGCTTAATTAAAGGCCATGCAGTTTTTAGCCCTTTGCAAATTGTTCCAAATTGCTTTTCACAATGATTAGATGAATTCACAAATTCATCAACAATGCAACAATGTCCCAGTTTTTCTACATTCCCTCTAACATCCATAATTTTCTTTTTTTGGTAATTAGCCAATCTAATATATTTTTTCTTTAATTTTATGTCTATTTTGATGCTATCAACTTTTTTGATGATATCAATTTTGATGTTGATATTGATGGTATCAACTTTTGCAAGTTGATAATTTGGTCCTACATAGTTTGAAAGATTTGTAACTATGAAATTCCTTTTACAATATCAATTTCATTTTGTGTAATGTCATTAGCTTCCATATGCCATGTCTTTTTGAATCTCTTCTGGTAGAGTATTGATAATATAGAGGAAAGGCTTCTCACTAACTTTTATCTTTTTAGTGTGTTTTTTATGTATCTTGACCTACATTTTCCAACAATTTTCACCATTCTCATCTCTGTATAGTTTGACAATGAAGTCACTAAATATAAATAATGTGTAAGCTGAATTTGGAAAAACTGAGTTATTTATAAAATTTCTGTATACCTTCCTCTTTGGCAAAAAAATGTTTAAAAATCAGCTACAATTATCTTCATGGTGATTGTGTTTGCATATGTTTATCACAAGCATTGAAATTCAGTTTCTTGGTTACTCTGCTCATATGAGGGCAACTATGTCAATTTTTCATTTATTTGTTTAAGGAGAAGTTGTGAGCCATTCTTTCTTATGAAAGGTGAAATTAAACTTGTGTTTTCTTGTCTCAGTTGTAGCAAGTATGTCAATATTTATATCACAGAAAATATATTTTTAAGGGCTGATGGGAATGTTAGCAACTATCCAACACAATCTGTCATAAACCAGTGGGATCTCTGATAAAGCATAACTCATAAACAGTCATCCAGGCTCCCCTTGAAGGCCCCTAAGAAGGGGCAAACTATGGTGATATGACTGCAGACCACTCCATTTGGTACAGCACTAATTGCTAGAAAGTAATTTCTTTTTCCTTTGACACCAAACCTAAATTTATCTTTTTTTTCTCAAATTTCTATATATTAGTTCTGGCTTTTCCAAGCAAATTTAATTTGTTTCTTGTTCCCCATAACAACCCTTCAAGTACTTAAAGAGAAGTATTACCGCTCCCACCCTCAGCCTTCTTTTCCAAGCTAAATATCTCTTCTTGTGACATGAATTCAAAAATTTTCTCCATCTTGGTTATTTTTGTTTCTCCAGATCTATATGCACTTGCCCATTGGAGAAGAAACTTCAATTATGAGGACCAAAAATGAAAATAATACTTCTAGAATATCTAAGAACTGGGTGAGTCATAACTTCTGCTGTATCACACATCACCTTTTTTAGTCTTCTGCTATCACTGCAGAATAATTAGATAGTTTTATAGGACCAAGAACCATTTGTATTTGATTGGTTGTTTCCAGAAATTTCATACCTAAAAATTTCCTCAACCAGAGGACAACCTACTGAATCTGAGACTCTTCATACTCAGTTTGTCTTTAGACATGTGATTTAGACAATTTGTGAAGCCATTGCAGAATAGTAGAAACTGACAGTGCTTACACTCTGTTGGTAGAATTCAAGAACACAGAGACACTTTAATGCTTCATTACTGCTTCTTTCACTATCTCTAAGGAAATATTTTGCCATTCATGCTGTTCTTATCAATTGAGTGACACCAAATTAAAGTCACTATTATTACTTCTTATATAAAAGTCATCTTTGGTAGTATTTATTTCAAATAAATATGTAATAATAGTTAACATTTATCTAAATCTGATTATGTGCCAGGAATTAGGATAATCACTTTATAATTATCATCTTATTTGATCTTCACAACAAACATGGAAGGTAGGTGCTATCTTTATCCCATTTTAGAGATGAAGAAACTATGGCAAACAAGGATTAATGACTAGCCCAGGATTATAGACCTAGTAAATATCTAGGTTGGATTTGAACTCAGTTATTTCTAAGTCCAGGATTAATGATATATCCACTCTACTACCCAGATGTCCAAGTAAGACAACTGTATTGTTTCCTAGAGATACATTTAAAAAGTGAATTGGTCCTTGCCTTCAATGAGATTTGCATTCTTCTGGGGATTACATTGGAAAGAAAAATATGAACTAATTTGTGGAGGTGGAGAGAACAAAAAACAGGGGGGAATCAGAAAAGACTTTGTATTAGAGGTTGTAAATGCATTAGACTTTGAAGGAAGCTAAAGACTGCAATGCACAGCTGAGTAGTGTATCAACATATATAAAGGCTTACACAAGAAAGATAGAAAGCTAATTTCAAGAAATGGTAAATATATCATTTTGGAAAAAAAAAACATAAATGGAAGGAGTAATATGAAATAAGCATAGAAAGGAAAACTGAAGAAACTATCTTTTCTACCTCCAGATTTGCAGAAAATCCTCAAATCCACTTTTCCTCACTTCACATATCTAATAAATTACAAAGTTTTGTTTGTTAATTTCTACAATTTCTCTTGAATCTGTCCCCTTCTTCCCACTAATGTAGTTGCTACCAAAGTTTGAGCCTTTGTTACTTCTTACTTGAACTATTAAAGTACCTTTGTAATTGGTTTCCCTGTTTCCTCACTGTCTCATGTTTCTCCCTTTTCTGTTCACTTTCACTCATTTGCCAAAGTAATATTCCTAAAGTACTTGTCTAACCATATCACTTTCCTACTCAATAAACTCTATTGGGTCCCTAAAACTTTTTGAAAAAATAAACTTCTGTGTTTAGTATTTAAAATCCTTCACAAATTGGCTTCAACCTGTGTTTATAGCTTTATAAAGGAATTAATCCCTTTCATGTACTTCTCAATCCAGTTAAATTGGTCTTGTTGCTCATATATCACATCCCATTTTCCATCTCTGTGCTTTTGCATGGATGTGTGTCATAGCTGGAATAAAAACCCTTCTTGCCTGTTCATTTTATAATCTCTGGATTTTTTGTGTTTATCCAAAACAGCACTACCTACATGAGGTCTTTTCTTGTACCATTGACCACTAGTGCCTCACCTATATATCTATTTTGTATGCTGTTATATGTTTACTTGTTTTCTCTGCCTGTATAATAGAAAAAGACATTTGATCTTTTCTTTGCATTCATAGTCCCTTAGACTGTGCCTGGAAAATAGTAATTGATAGTTTTTTTGGAGGGTTTTAAATGACAGACTGAAAAAAAATATTTATTTCATCCCAGAAGTCATGGGAGCCATTAAAGAGTTTTGAGCAAGGGAATGAAATTGTTCATGCTCATACCTCAAGAAGATTATTTTGTCAGGTGTGTAAAAGACAGATTGGAAAGGAATAGGCTAAAAAACAGAGACCAATTAGGAAACTATTACCATAGTATCAAAAAGAATCTGTGGAACCCTGAAAAGGAATAGTATACAAGTAGAAATAAGATTGTGGAAGAAAAATTGTGTGTAGCTTGACTTGATATTATTTGACAACTGAGTAGATATGGACAATGAAGGAAAGGGGAAAGGGTAGGATCCAAACTGACTCTTGTGCTATGATGTTGGATGACCAGAAGGAAGAATTTGTCATCAACAGAAATAAGGAAACTTGCTTTTTCTTTCTTCCTTTTTTTCATATCATGCCTTTCCTTTACTTAACTTAATGAATTATTTGTAATTTTAGTTCTCCTGAGATCACAGACATACATGAGGAAGATAATGTGATTTAGTGGAAAGTGCTGTTTACTTTGTTTTGCTTCACTTAATATGCATTGTCTCCAGCTGCTTCTCTTTTGTTGTCTTAGTATCAACTGTGGAAGTATATGTTCTTGTTTGGGGGCAAAGAGACTCTCACTGTTTTTAGTTTTTCTCAATTGGCTGAATTATGAGATTATTCCAGATACATTTATCCCTATTAGACCCAAAAGAATTCACTTCTACAGTACAGGTTCAGTAATATAGAGATTATACTATCAACACTGTAGTATGTAGAAAAGTGGGATTTATTATAAAAATTTATCTCATTGATTCCCATCAGGAGTAAACCTATTTCATACCAATGCTACTCCCCATATTAATTTTTTGCTATCACCTTGATTGTATATAGGAATTGTGAGTGACATACAGACAGTTTGTAAATTATCAACACATATTGGGTTACTTGTTGTCTAGGAGAGGTGTGGGGGAGACAGCAGAAAGAAAAAAAGTGGAACACAGTTTGAAAAAGGTCAATGTTGAAAATTATCTATGCATGTTTTGAAAATTAAAAAGCTTTAATAAAAAAGTGTCTAAAGATATATAATCTTCTCTACATTTAACTTTTCCTTGTCTTAATCCCCAAGATTTTCTCTCTTTCTTTCTCTCTCTCTCACTCTCCATCTACCTACTTATTTATCTGTAATTTTTTATAATTCCAAATGAACAATAATAGGCAAAACAAATCATTTCACATCTTAAACTCAATACAATTGCTAAAAAAAAATCTATCTAATATGTGCAAGACAGAGCACTAGCTTCCCAGGATGCAAATGTAAATACCACATGTACCCATTGTCAAAAGGGATTTGAAATATAATATTAGTGGAAAGAAAGCATGTACACAAAATAACAAGGACTCAAGGATAAATGCAAAGGAAAATATTCAGATGAAATATTATGAGAAAGGTGAGATGAGAGGTGACTTTAATTATCTGGAATTTAAAAAATTTGCAAGAAGAAATGTGGCCATTGAATTGGGTCTTGTGAAGGAATGAAGGGATTTCCATAAGCAAAGAGTGACTCAGGAAGGAGTAGTTCTGAAATGTGAGAAAACATAAGCATATACTCAGAGAAGGTGAAGAAGATAGAGATAAAGCATAGGGATCTAGGAAGGAGACCAATTGCATTTGAGTGAACTGTTTTGCCTATGAAATGCAATAATGTGATAAAAGGCTGCAAAGGTAAATTGAAACTACATTTTAGACAGCCTTGAATGCCAGGAATAAGCATTTATAATTATTTGTTTGGTAGTGGGAAGTTGTTGAAGGTTTTTTCAGCCAAGGAGAAATGAGATTAAACCTGTGCATTTGGAGAATCACTAAAATAACGGTGTTACATGTATTTTCTTTCAGGGTCTGGCCTCTTTTCCCCTTCTTTTATCTGTCATCAGTTTGAGCTCCCAACATATGTGTTCATTGGGCCCTTATTCAACTTAATTCTATTCAGCTTATTGGGTAGCTTTTATAAAGGAATATTTACTTCAAAGATGTAGCAAGAACACAAATGCAGACATTGCCCATAGTGCCCCAGGGGCATAATTTTCCTTATACCAATTCAGTCTTATTGAGTGTATTAGGCTCATAAGTGAGCTCATTTCATATATAGATTCCATTAAGGTCATATCCAAAGGAGTCGTTTCTTCTAAAAGGATCTCAAAAGTAACTTCCAAAGATTGTTCGTCATTTATGTTGTGCTGATTCCAAAACTCCATACTGTGAGCAAGCTGATGGGACACATCTGAACACATGACAAACTATTGAAACAGAATGAAGGATATTTTGGATATGGATTATCTATATTGGCTATATTAATGGATATATGTAAGAAGCAGGGAGTAGATTATTATTATTATTATTATCTCTTGGTGGGGGCAGGGTGGAGTAGGGAGAAGATGATGAAGAATATATGGTGGTGGTAGTAGTTATGAAAAGGAGCAGGGTAATAAAAACCATATAATTTGAGAGGCAGAGTATATTGTGGAATCTGATTGAATGTGAGGATTCAGAGAGTCAAAAATGACTGAGTTATCATTGGTTAGTGGGAAATTGGTGATATCATTAATAGAAACAGAACAGAAAAAATGTGATGTGGGAATGGGTGATAAGGGAGATGGGAATAGTGAATGTGTTTCTTCTCATTGGGTGAAAGGGCATATAGGTGTCCTTGTTATGGAATCTAGATGTCCTTCCAAGAACCAGCTAATTTAAAAGTGTCGAAGCTCCAGAAAGGAGATTTCTGCATATATATAGAATTGGAATCTCATTGCATGAAGATAATTGAAGCCATAAAAGTGAGTGAAATTAATAATTAATGAAAAAGCTACCATGGAGAGAGAGAATAACAGAGGGCAAGGACATCATCTTCTTTTTTT
>JAJPUD010002573.1:238786-278706 GCA_023553655.1 Myrmecobius fasciatus
TGAGGCAATTGGGGTTAAGTGACTTGCCCAGGGTCACACAGCTAGGACGTGTCTGAGACCAGATTTGAACTCAGGTCCTCCTGACTTCAGGGCTGGTGCTCTAACCATTGCGCCACTTAGCTGCCCCTATGTTAGAATACTTAAATCGAATATATGTATAGTTATTGCCACACATCATTTTTTTGTTCAGGAGAAATCGTATCTATAAGAGAGAATAATCCGATAAAGGAAATACAATGCAAGCAAACATCAATAGAGAATATGAAAATGTTATGTTGTGGTCCACATTTCACATCCCTCTTTCTAGGTGTATATGGCCTTCTTCACTGAACAATTGTAATTGGTTTGAAGCATTTCATTGTTGAAGAGAGTCATGTCCATTAGAACTGATCCTCGTATAGTATTGTTGTTGCCGTGAATAATGATCTCCTGGTTCTGCTCACTTCACTAAGCATCAGTTCATGCAAGTCTCTCCAGGCCTCTCTGAAATTGTCCTGCTGGTGATTTCTTACAGAGCAATAATATTCCATAACATTCATATACCATAATGTATTCAGCCATTCTCCAATTGATGGGCATCTACTCAGTTTCCAGTTTCTAGCCACCACAAAAAGAGCTGCCACAAACATTCTTGCACATGTGGGGCCCTTTCTTTCTTTTATGATTTCTTTGGAATATAAGCCCAATAGAAACACTGCTGGGTCAAAGGGTATGCACAGTTTGATAACTTTTTGAGCATAGCTCCAAATTGCTCTCCAGAATGGTTGGATCCGTTCACAGCTCCACCAACAATGCATCAGTATCCCAGTCTTCCCACATTCCCTCCAACATTCATCGTTATCTTTTCCTGTCATTTTAGCTAATCTGACAGGTGTGTAGTGATACCTCAGAGTTGTCTTAATTTGCATTTCTCTGATCAATAGTGATTTGGAGCACCTTTTCATATGATTATAAATAGTTTTAATTTCATCATCTGAAAATTGTCTGTTCATATCCTTTGACCATTTATCAATTGGAGGATGGCTTGAATTTTTATAAATGTGAGACAATTCTCTATATATCTTAGAGATGAGACCTTTATCAGAACCCTTAAATGTAAAGATGATTTCCCAATTTGACGCTTCCCTCCTAATCTTGTCTGCATTAGTTTTGTTAGTACAGAAACTTTTTAACTTAATATAATCAAAATTATCTATCTGGTGTTCAATTAAGAGTTCCAGATCTTCTTTGGACATAAATTTATTCCATCTCCACAGGTCTGAGAGGTAAACTATCCTATGTTCCTCTAATTTGGTTATAATATCACTCTTTATATTTAGATCATGAACCCATTTAGATTTTATCTTGGTGTGCGGTCTTAGGTGTGGGTCCAGCCTTAATTTCTTCCACACTAGTTTCCAATTCATCATCTTCTAAGGTATAGAAGCTAGCAGTGTTGACAGAGGAAAAAAAAATCAGAATTGTAGAAAAATTACAAAAGGATAATGTCACAGAATCAGAATGAAAAGAAGTTGATGATAAATAGCACTTTAAAGTTTTCAAGTACTTTGTAGGTATTATTTTATCCTCACAGCAACCCAAGGAGTTAGATTTTACAGATTTTATAGATTGTTTTAAACATTTTTTTAGATTAGGAGATTGATGTATACAGAGTCAAAATTCCTTGCCTAGATTCACACAATTAGTAGGAACTCAGGAAGGAAGTCGAGTCTCCCTGAAAACTGAGAGTAATGAATAAGGGTTTGTCAGCATTGTTAAACACTGCAGAGATGCCTTGGAGGACAATGACCAGGTGAAAAACAAACCAAAACAACCAAAAAAAAATAGGGCCCTCTAAATGGCTGATAATAAGGTGATTGGAGACTTTAAAGAGAATATTTTCAATAAGTGGGAACATGGAGTCCAAATTATTAGTGTTTGAGGAATGAGTAACAGATAAAACATTAGAGAAACATAATGACATTAAAAGAACTTTGCAACTGAGTGAACTTAATCTTCGAAAAACAAATCCCAGTAAGTCCTGTGGAGAGATTGGGGAGGACTTGCACCAGTCTTGCATATGGGCAAGTATAGATGGACTTCATTTTATGTTGTTTTAGAGAATATCCAGAACAATGAGATCATCAGTCTATTTGACTAACTGAGATACCATGGAGGCAGAGGAAAGTCGAGGTCATAAGAGAAATAGGATGATAATATCCTATAGCAGGGACAAAGGAAAGTTTGTTCAAGTTAGTGAGGAGATTATTGTATTTATTGGCATAGGGAAATAAGCTATCAATAACTCATTAAGCCATCCCTCTTTCACCTGGACTTGAGATTTGGGTGAACTTTATTTTCACTACTTCTTTTTGAATTCAGCTCATCATCCTTTTTTTTCCTCAGTTGCTTGTTATAGATTCACAAAATCACCTTGACTCAAACCCCTTTTCTAATACCTTTTCAGATTCCATTGAGTTCAAGAAGGCAACTGTGTTCATTGTAATAATTTTACTGGGGCAATAGTGTATATCAGCTGTGACTAGAAGACATCTCCATAATATCTCATTGGGCCTATAGAACGAGGCAACAGAAAAAACACTAGTTCCCATTTACAATAACAGCTTTGCAATTTGCAAAGTGCTTTTCTCAAAACAACCAATGAGGTAGGTAGTTTAAGCATCTATCTCTCATTATCATCATCTCTGTAGAGTAGGAAATTGATACTTACTAAGGTCGAGGGGCTTGATAGAGGTGTCTCTCAGTTGAAAATGTCAGGGTTGGTTAGACTCAGGTATTATCATTTTACTACAAAACATTGTCTCCCAGAAATGGCACTATATTGGAATATTTTATGCTGGCTAGTTTAAAAGGTTGCTGGAAAATACCAGCTGTTCAGATCCACAAGCATTGCTTAAATTTCTATTAGGTGCTGGACATTATTAAATAGTGGAGAGATATGAAGATAAAACAAAACAATAAACAAAGCATTTCTTGGGGTTGGAAGAGAAGTGAATATACCATATGCATAAACTACCTATTTATAAAGTGAGGTAAAGTAAAAAAAATAATATAAAATAATTATAAGAAAAAGTATTAGCAAATGAGAGTATAAGGAAAGACTGGTGTAAGAGGTGCCACATCAGCTGTTTTTTGTTTTTTTGTTTTTTAAGGAAGGTAGTAATTCTACTATGTAGAAAGAGGTAAAGAAAAAGGACATTTATTACCTTGGGGACTAGACTACTTGTCCAGGTTATGAAGGTGGGATATGAATTTGTGATTAATAGGGAAGTTTGACTGAAACAGAGAGTGTATGGGAAAGGCATATGAATAAGACTAGAAATATAGATGACATAATAATAAATATGATAATTTATGTAGTGTTTGCTCTCTCAAGGTAAAGGTTTTGTAAATACATTAATGTTGCCATTCTCACAAGTTTTAACCCTCCTTGATCTGGTGAAATTTACTGTCTTTTGTAGTTATGTGCTAAAACCCAGTATTTTAAGTTGTTGTTGAATCATGGCTAACTCTTTTTTACTCTTTTTGGGATTTTCTTAACAAAGATACTAGAGCAGTTTGCCATTTTCTTCTCTAGCTCATTTTGCAGATGAAGGACTGAGATAGTGTTAGATTATTTGTCCAGACTCACACAGCTAGTAAATATCTGAGACCAGATTTGAACTCATGAAGATGAATCTTTCTGACTCTTAAGTCCTGACACTATCCATTGTGCTACCTAGCTCCCTTTACTTATAGAATATTTTCTGAAGTAATATGGTTCAAGAAGCCATTTGATATATTATAATTATTGATACTTTATAATGGACCTACAGGTTTTTTTTTTTAATCTTTCCTCATTGTTTTTCTGGTATGATCATTAGCATTTTAGCATATTTCCTTTAGATCAGGACAAAGACTCTAAGGGATGAAGGTAGCTTGGGATCTGTTGCTATATGTTGTTTATATCTGTTTTGTTTTGTGCCTTTTATATTTATTTGGTTTTAAGAATACTTATAGCGGGCAGGGAATTTCAAGTGTCCTTGATTTTCTTATTTCACATGTATTTCTAACTCCTTGTAGGACATACTTGTCTATTTCAGTAGGTAAAATTATGTTCCCAAACTAAGACCTTATTACTTCATCTGCAAATCTCATAAATTGGGAAATTTTCCATAATAAAACCATTTTTATGATAAGGCAGATGTGTCCTTTTATCTTATATGCCTCTATTGCATGTATAGGTTTTATTGGTCCAAGTCTCATCTCATTTTCATTCTCCAGCTAATCTGTGCCCTAACAAGAGAGGCAATTTAGCAGCCTAGAGTTGTATGGTTACCTTATCAGATATGCATTTTATTCATTACCCCAGTTTTTATTCAAAGTACTTATCCAATAAAGATGGAGGTTGTTTTATAGCACCACTTGTATATACTCCTAATTGACATTTTTCCCCCTCATAGAAGTGATTCAAAAAAGTCCTTTATGTGACTTGTTTATGCCAGAACAAAGTTCACCAAGTCTATAACTAAATTTATTTAATTCGAGTTGATGCTATTTAGAGCTTAGAGCACAGACATTTAGCATCAAGAGTTAGCTCATATATTTACTAGATATTTTATAATGAGCAGATTACTATTGTTTCTCAAAATCTCATTTATTCACCTGCAAAAGGGAGGTGTTAATCCTTGAGCTACCTATCCTTATCAGGTTACAACTTTGCAGTTGTTCTGAATATGGGAATTGCCACTAGTAATTTGCATCAATTTATATTAGAAGATAAGCTCTATAAGAAGGGAATAATGTTTTATTTTCTCCAGGACCTTTTGTAGTTTTCTATATATAGTGAATACTTATTGTGTGGTTAATTGGATTAGTGATCAAAGAAACAAAAACTAGAAGTAAGTAATGGCCCAGGCCTAATCTCTACTAGCTAGGCCCTATTTCTAATAGTTATGTGGGAATAACCACCATAATACCAGGGTTGATCAGACCATCCCAATCCAGCTTTCCACAGAAAGTCTCAGTTATATGACGCCATTTGGAAATAAGGAAGGGCTTTAGAAAGAATCATATATTTTTAAAATCCACCGAGTAGGCTTAGTGGATAATCTTCTCTGATTTAACCATGCACATACTCCTGTTATGGAGTGAAGGACCATGTGACCATTTAGAGTTTAATGTGTCATCCCCATAGGACAAGCCCTTTCAATGTTCAGTCATATCTTGTCTCAGTTATCAAAGAAGCTCAGATATGCTGTTTATGAGATACCCTCTAACAGACCCATCCCTAGAAATGCTCGATGGGGTAGACTCCCTATTATGCTACTGGAATAAATTCTTTAAGATAATATCTCTACAACTCTTCATGTTAATATACATCCATCTTAGATTCATTTGGTTGATTGTGGTCATCTGTGTAAAGAATCCATATACAGTCATAAATCAAGATATAAAAAGGGATATTGATATTATTTAGTCCATCCCTAATACTTTACAATTGAGGAAACTGAGTTCTGGAGATAACCATTGTCTTATATAAAGTCACACAGTAGAAAGTGACAGAGCCAAGATATGAACTCCAGTATTTTGATTCCAACTCTAAAAGTTTTTCTATTGCATAATATAATTCCTAATGCAGAAACTCTCTGGACCTTAAAGTTTAAGTGGCTTGCTCATGGTCAAAAAGCTAATATATCTCAGAGCTTAAACTTGAACTCATGTTATGCTAACTCAAAGGTTAATCCTCTATCCATTAATCCCATGGTACCTACTCCTTATAGACTCAATATAACACTTTAAAATGATTAAAAGCTTTCACATGCATTCTCATTGACTAAAAGCATGTTACCTAAGAGGAAGTATCACATCAATCCATTAGCACTTATTAATAAAGGTATCTGGAGGGAAAGGAAAGGAGTCATTGATAAGGAAAATCTTAGGATGTTGGGGCTGAAGGGAATCTTAGAGAACACTTAGACCAAAAAACTTATTAGATTCATAAAGGCTAAATAGTTTGTTCAAGGTGATATAGCAAGGTGAACCAAACTAGAGTAAACTCCAAGGTGAACTTACCTTAAAGATCTCTGAGTTATGAGTCCTGTTCTTCCCATTGCACCTTACTATTTTGAGGCATGTAAGAATGGGGCACTATAGAGGAATAAAGTTTGAAAAACCCACAGGCAAATTTTGTCTATTCTAGAACTGTGTCTGAAATTGACCCTGATAATAATTACATAAATTTCAATAATGTATTTATTCTGATTTCAATCAAAGGATGTTCTCTGTAGGAAGAATACAATGCCATATAATTACTCCTATCTGATCACAGCATGCACATTACTTTCAGAAACTCATTTATCATTTAAATATAATAGAAGCATTTTCCTCTATCCCTTTAATCACAAAAGATTTTAACAAGGTCAGAAATGATCACTTGCTTTTAGATAATAAAACTACACAATGTCCACCCTTCCCCCAACTATTTCTCTTACACTGTTACCTGTATTCTTGAAAGATGTAGTTAGAAATTGCATGTTACTGTGACACATAAAAAAATCCCAGAGATATAGTTTCAGAGCAATTAATCATTTTATTAATAATTGTTCATAGATAATTAATAAAAAGGGATCAGTGGCACTCTTGAAAGCCAAATACTTCTCATAAAGCCTATTTAAGGCTTATATGCCCTTGAAAGAAAGGGTGTTTCTTCGGTTGGCAATCAACTCTGATTGGTTAACAATTAATGAAAATGAATATTATAATGAGAGGTAGACTTATTCTAATGAGGAGCTGCAGACATGATTCTGATAACTCAGTTTTGAACAAAGAGAAATCTCTTTTCCAGATTACTCCTGCTGCTTAGGGCAGGCTAAACAAAAGGGGATTCACCTTTGCTCATAGCTGGCTAACTAAAACACAGTGGGCCAGATTTCACCTTATATTAAATTCTTTGGAAGTTTTCTAATCAGGTGGGGTTTCTCACCCATGATGGAAAAGCATATACCCTGGGAATTACTATTAAAATAAGAGAGAAATGATCATTTCTCACATTTCAAAGGCAGAAAAGATTATATTATTTTCTAATCTTTTTTTTTCTATTTCAAAATGTGGCATGTTACAAATAAATAAAAAAAAATCCCTTTTTTAAATAGAAAAGAAGCTATTCAGTTCTTCTGAAGAACATAGAGGTAACCTGACATAAATGATGGCACTTAGTTCCTAGAATCCTGTGTTTAAGTTCTTATCCCTCCATATAATGCTTCTGTCACCCTAGGCAAGTGTCCTTACCAATTCTCTAAGATTATAAGAAACAGAGGGATTCCCCACATGTGCTGGTACAAAAATCGTCCTTAATCAGCAGCAATAAATCACTGCTCTCATTCCTGTCCCTATCTCTCTTCAAAAGCACATAACTATTTTAAAGCAGAACCAGATTAAACTATCCACACAGGTCACAGAATCTTTAAAGAAATCTAAAAAGTCAATTTATTCAATCCATAACTAAAGACAATCCTATAACATTCCAAATAATCCGCAATTATATCATATATAACAAGAGATTAGGAAATTAGTCCTTCTACCAGTTGAGGAATTCCAGTGAGGTAGAAATACCCTATCTTTTAAGACAGTGTCATCCACAATTGTTCTTGGTTGCATTCTTTGGGGCTCTGTCAGTCCAAATTCTTTACCCAATACCATCCTATAATATAATATCTTTATTTTATACAATAAAAAAGTATGGTCTTCATTAGGATAACAGACAGTAGAACCAGCTCTTCCTGACTCCAAATCAACATTCTTCTCCAATTTGCTTCTCTCCATCTTCTCCTTTTCTCTTTCTTGGTTGTTCAGAAACATCTAATGATCTCTCTGAGTCAATGAGAAGGATGGGCATGATAAGGTCCAAGCTTAAACAGAAAGTTGTCTTCCTTACCTAATATTTCTTCTCTTCCTCTTGAACACAAGTGATCCACAGGGAAAATGTGAGTTGGACTAAGTCAAGTCAATGAAGACTAATGAAAAAAGAATATACATAGTTTTTACTACTTCAGATTCCGTTTTGTGCTTCTCCTTTTGATTGTAATGTTTAGAGAGTTTAGTTACCTTCTGCTTTTATTGAAGTCAAGACCTTTTCATATCTGACTCGATTCCATAGCCACATGTACTATTTTTTATTAATGGAAGGAAAATGTCATTTAATCAATTGATAGAAAGTAATTGGAGTTGTTATTAATCACTGACATATAATACCTGAAGGTTTGTATATATTAATTGGCTCCACATATGATGTGAAGAACAACAGATATGATTATCATCTTATAGAGAAGAGAACAGGCTTGGTGAGATAAAGTGATTTGTTTTCATTCACATAGCTCATCAGTGTAAAAAGCAGAATTAAAACTTTCTCTTTGATTCTGTGTCCAAGACTTTCTGCTAAACTACTCTAGCTCTCAGTAATATAAGGTCATGTACATAAGTTATGTTGTTTCAACTTTATAGAAAGTCTAATGATGAATTTGGACTTCTGACTTCATGTTTTGATGTAAATTACTTGTATGATGGCAATTAAAAAGAGGCACTGTATTTCCCCTTCTTTGCATTGGAAATTTCATTTTTGAGTAATCCCATTAGTTACCAATTGGAAAGGCAATCTAACTCTTATGATTAGCCTTCCTTTGTTCACTTCTTGTGAAAGGCCTAGTAAGGGACAAAACAAGTACACCTTGGCTTGGATCTTCAAAGCTAATAACACACTAATAGATAAGAATTTCTCTCTCTTTCCCTCCCTCCCTCCTTTTCTCTCTTTCTCTCCTTCTCCTTTCTCCCTCTCCTTCGCTTTCTCTGTCTTTCCCTCCTTCCTTCCCCTGCCCCCATCTCTGTCTTTTTTCTCTGTCTCCATCTTTTCTTTCTCTTTGTCTCTGTCTCTGTCTGTTTCTCTGGCTCTGACTCTCTCTGGCTCTCCTTTATCTCTCTCTGTCTCTGTCCCTCAGTATATTTCTGTCTTTCAGTCTATCTCTGAATGTTACTATCTTTCTGTGTTTCTCTGTCACTGTTTCTCTCTCTTTCTCCCCCTAAACTTTCCTTTCTCTATTTCTCCCCTTCTTCTTGCTCTCCCTCCTCTGTCTTTCTGTGTCTCTCTCTTTCTCTCTGTCTCTGCTTTTATTTCTGTCTTTGTTTCTCTGTCTGTCTGTTTCTCAATGTCTATCTGTCTCTGTCTTTCTCTGTCTCTCTTTCTTTTTGCTCTTCAAGCTCAAACCATTCCTTAAGGACAGTGATTACTTGACTTTGAACTTAGCATTACTATGTGTTTTATATATTCCATAAGTAACTATGAAAAATAGTTTATCTTGCAAAGACTTTTGCTCTTGTCCCACAGAGATATACTTCCCTACCAACTGATGCTTTTCCCCTACCTTAGCTTGCAATAATGTATGGCATTGTTTTTAATTGACTTGTATTTTAAATTATAATAACATGGGTTTTCTCACCAAGAAAATAGTGGGGTATAATTTATGTGAAAGTCTTTGTTGAAGAAGCTGGCATACAGTTCAGAATGTCCTGAGTTCAAATTCTGCATTGAACACTTACTGATTGCATGACCTTGGATAAGCTTCACTTTCTACAGAGGTAGAAAGTTGACTATAATAATAGCCCCGACCTCATAGGTTGTTGTGAGGCACCAATGAAATAACATAAGTATGTTACTTGATAAATTTTAAAGCACTTTATGAATTCTAGACAATAAACTGATAATTTATAACATCACAAAATTTAAATGTGAAAAAGAATTGAACTCATATATTAAAGGCTTTTAATATTTTTCAGCTTTCTAACTCCCATCAGACCATATCGTTATAATCTTACAATGTCTTCCCAAATTATATTAGACATACTATTAAATAGACATTTTAATTTTCCCTTTATTTCCATTTGATTGATCAATTTTGATTATTTAGGCATTATCCCTTTGAAGAGTATGGAAGGGGAAATAGAATGAGCAAAATCTTATAATCCTTATTGATTAAATTTCTCTCTGACTGTTATGATTCAGTGGATGACCATTGTCCTAATTCAATTAATGATATCTCTGGCCTAGTTAAAATTATTACTTAATAATAATAGAAGAAAGATCTGGAAGAATTATTTTAAGTACCATAGCATGGGAAAGAAATAGGAAGACTCCTATGCAACTGTCAGTGAGCAACAGAATTCTAGAAAAAATGTTAGAACTCTAAGGGATTTTTCAGATTAAATGGTCTAAAATCCTTACTTTATAAAGGAGCTAACTAAAATATTTTTGAGGTTACAGTGAGTTTTTCAAAGGTCATTCAGAAAATTTATGGCAGAGCCAGGACTAGAATCTCATATACAGTAATAACCACTATTGATATGTTTCTAACTTCATATTTATATAACATTTTAAATAATTTCTTATATTAATTGTACCTCCTATATCATATGAGACATTAAAAATCATGACAGATTTAAATAAAGGATATTTAAAACACTAAAATTAAATTAGGTAAATCATAATATCATACTTTAAAGTTATAAGGGACCTTGAAGGTCACATTGTCCAAACATTTAACTTTATACATTAGAAAACTGATACCTACAGAGCTTAAATATTGTCCCTAAGTCATGCTTGCTATAAGGAACAGAAGTGGGAAATTGGGGCAGAGAAAGGCAATCAGGAAATGAAATAATCACAAAAATTTTTCAAAGTGTCACATATTAATTCATTTGATTTCTTTTCTGCTATTACTGCTATCTAGTTTAGGCCTTTATTATTTGACATATGATCTATCTGATGATTTTTGACTACTATGAAGAAAGAGAAAAATAAATTCCTTATTCTCTACCAAAATTATTCCTTTTCTGGAGCTAGAATCATCAACCTACTAACTGAAGTCTTCTATATTTGGCCCTTCCACTGGAGTATTGCTGAAATTCCAGTGGTCTTATAGCTTCCTGAGATGGTTAGTTTATTTAATTATTAAATTATTCTTTTTTTCTTCTTGACCCAAGTGCCTCAGAGTCTAGATAATCTTATTTTTATATTATCCCCATTGACTGATTATGTAGTTCAGTCAAAAAGGTTTGTTTGACTGACAAATGTATAAAGGAATATTTGTTATTCAATATTTTCAGTCATATCTGAATCTTTGTGACTGCATTTTTTGACAAATATACCGCACTATTTCCTTCTCCAGCACATTTTGCTAATGAGGAAATTGAGTCAAACAGGTTTAAGTGCCTTGCTCAGAGTCACACTTAGCTAGTAAGTGTCTGAGGCCAGATTTGAAATCAGGAAGGTAAGTCCTCTTGACTCTAGGCCCACATATTCTACACTGCATCACCTAGATGTCCCTCAGAGAATACAGCATTTTGTTGATTTGCATGGATTGTCTCTCCTTATATTTATATAACATTCAGAGCAGTGCCTTAATTATGTAAGCATACAAATGTTTGTTGATTGAATAAAGGAAGCTTCAAGGAGGAAAATAGTGATATGTGTTTAAGGTAGCTTAAGATGAACAAGTAGTTTTGTTTGTTGTTGTTTTTTTAATAGGGATAATTATAAGAACATATAACCTATTCTATTCATTTGTGTTTTTTTTCTCTAAAATAGTATTTTGAATAAAACACCACACATATTAGTTAATCTATATTTTTTAAATTTTTTCGGAGAATTATGTTTCCCCAGTTAGAATAAAAGTCAAAATGAATACCAGCTTCCAAACACAAAGGAAACCCCCTTTACACTATTTATTTTTAAGTGATGTAGCCATGGTTAAGAATGACCTGGAGGCTAGTCCTTGAGCAAGTTTGGAGTGAAGAGATAAGACTACAAAACTGTTACCAAGTAGAATTAAATTAATGATTTGCCTGTACCTAGGCAATGAGTGTCTGTACCTAGAAGAAAAAACTATGAAGAGGAAAATTATAAAATCATATATTAGGGGCAGCTAGGTGGCACAGTGGATAGAGCACCAGCACTGAAATCAGGAGGGCCTGAGTTCAAATCTGATCTCAGATACTCCCTAGTTGTGTGGCCCTTGGGCAAATCATTTAACCCGGATTGCCTCAGCAAAAAGAAAAAAAATATATATATATATATGTATGTATGTATGTATGTATATTAGAGGAACCCAAACCAAAAAACAAAGAGATTGAGTGAAAAAAGAAAATAGGATTTCTAGTCACTGTCATGATAGCAGGTCCAGAAAATGAAATCTTGTTCAAATTCTAGCATGGAGCCCCAGGAAAATGGGTGTGATATGACAATGAATATGGCAGCAGACATTAGAAACTTTTAACATTATGATCCTACTAATTCCTCCTCCTCTAATCCTTAAAATGTACCTCCTAGTTAGGACTCAATTGCTTGAGTTGCAAACTCAATATATCAAAATATTTGCTTTCCTTTTTGGATCATTATTATCATATTTTAATGTAGAAAGTACAAAAGATGTGAGGTTAGAACACCTGTGATAGAATTCCAACTTTACTACTTTATAGATTTGTAACTTTCAGAAATTATTCTTCACCTTAGTTAACCAGCTTATAAAATGGCAACAACAAAAAATCTACATTATTATCTCTCAAGTTTCTTCTAGTTTAAATCGTAAGATTTTTCCCTTTACATCCTATGCTTTCTAAGATCTAGGAAGGCATAAGATCATGTATTTAGAACTGCAAGGAATCATTAGTGATAATTAAGTCCAAATCTTTCACTTTACAAATGAGAAAATTGAGATTAAATAAGCTATCCTGGGGGACATAGTTAATATACTTCTAAAACAAAATTCAAACTCAGGTCTCTGCTCACCACAATACCTAGTTTCTGTATGGCAGAGCTGCTAGACACCAGTAAGTGAATGTTTGGAAAAGAAGGAAAAAGGAAGTGGACCATAGATTCCTGTTAAAATAAGTGCTAAATTCAGTAAGAAAAAAAAGCTAATAAATTAATCAAAAATATTGTTCTGAAAAAAACTGGTGATTTTAGTGGCTTTAAGGTCAATATGAGCTAGCAGTATGATATCACACCTAAGTTCCTGTTAGTAAATTATGAATCCAGACAAAGGGTATCATTATCTCAGTTTGCACTGCATATTTCCATTGGAGTAGGACAATTACCACATTTTAGCTAATTTTAAGTTTGAATAGTGTAAATTAAAGTACATTTGACCAATTCCAGAGGAGTCATTATTCATGGCAATCAGGATCTAGTTTTATAATCCTGGGCTATCATAAGAAACTCATAGATTCCAGAAGTAGGGAGATGCTGTATTCTGACTCATGCATTCTGACCTCATTAGACTTTATCTGGAATATTTTATTCACTTCTGGTTATCTTGGAATAGGAAAGGCATTGATAAGCTGTTTATAAGAAGGATTGTGAATCTGTAATATGAAAATGGATTGAAGGAACTAGGTTGGTATAGTCTGAAGAAGACTATGGGTCATCATAGATGTATTCAAGTATTTTGAGGGCTTCAGGTAAAGGAGGGATTAGCTTGTTCTGTCTGTCCAGAGAGCAGAGACAAGAACAATAGGTGGAAATTATAAAGAGATAAACTTAATTTTGTATCAGAAAAAAACAAGAACAAAACACCCCCAAATTAGAAGTGACACAAAGTAGTTTGGGCAGCTTGAGGAAGAAGTGAATTTTCTCTTCTTGGAGGTCTTTAAGTAGAGACTTGAGAAGCATTTGGTGGAACTAGGTTATTTCTAATGTACCTTCTGATTTAAATTCTGTAATTCTATGATTTTGTGTTTAATTATTCAAAAAGTATTTATTAAGTGACTACTATATATCAGGTTGTGCTGGTGAAAAAATATAAATTGAAAAATGAAATAATTCTTTCTATCTAGGAGCTTATTGAAAGAGACAACATATATGAGAGATTCTCTGAGGTAGAGGTGAGGAGACATTGCCATTCAAACAAAGGAAACGATCAGTACAAAGAAAGGGCGACACAAAATGAGATCAATATATACTGATGGGATTGTCCATCTGTTGCATGTTATCATTTGTGTGGTAGTTGTTCTTCAAGGCAACAAGGTGGCATAATCTGTGGGATTCTGGACTTGGAGATAGGCAGAACTGAGTTTGAATTTTTCTTTAGAGATTTAATAGCTGTGAAACCATAAGCAAATCATTCACTTCTCTTAGGCTCAGTTTTTTCATTTGTAAAATGGGAATAATAATGGCACTCACTTCATAGTGTTGTTGGGAAGATCAGATGAAATTGTTTATTATTCATACTCTTGATCTTGCCTAAATGGAGGTCAGGACCCACTATCTTAAGACACTGTTTTCATCACTTCATGCTCATTCAATGGGCTCCTCCATATAAAAGTCCAATCAGTTCAGTTTAGCTTTCAATTTCATTCATATTTTGGCTTCAAACTAACTTTGCAAACTTATTTATCTTCACTCTCCCAATAAGTCTCCTTCACTAGTTCTCAACTGTATACTCTCATATTCCATGTTCCTTTATAAATAAACAATTTGATTCACACTGTTTTCTTCTCCCCTGTAAAGCTGTCTCCCTGAACCATTCCAAATCAATCCCATTTGTTATGGCCCAATTAAAGTCGTTTTCTTGAAAAAACTTTTTATACAAGCTTTACTCCATAATTACTTCCCTCTATACTCTCCTAGAGAGGCTGCCTGCTATAGCAAAATAACTTGACTTTTAGTCAGAGGACAGGATTTAAATCATGCTTTTTCTATGAGCTACCAATATCATATTTCTTCTCTTGTTCTTAGATTCCCTAGTTGTTAAATGAGAAGAGAAACTAACTGATCTCTAAATTTCTTATTTTCTTTTTGCCCTTCTTTAAATTTTATGAATTTATAGTCTGCCCCACTTCTTTAGTAATAATAATTAATATTTATGTATTACTTTAAGATTTGCTTAAATCTCAGTTCATTTTCACAAAAATCCACTCAAGTGGGTGCTATTATTGTCACAACTTTACAGAGATAACTGAATTCAAGTAAATTACCTGAAGGAAGGTGAAAAGTGAAGGAAGTACAATGTCTACCGTAGCTATAGTAGAGTCAACAACACACCATTATAACAACCAGATTAGGACATTAGAGGAAGAGAACCCAGAAAAATAAGAAATTTTTGGTATGAGAAACTAGAACACCATTTCACAGGGACTGGCCATGATGCAGAACTGGCACCAGCATATACCATCTAGAAAGTAGCTATTTGGGTTAGATGCTGAGCTGTAATATATTTATCAGAATGAATTTAAAATAATTCTTTGTGACATGTAAAAAAGATGATAGTAACTGAAGCAGTTACATTTGTAATGTGAACTTTACACATATTGTGAATTTTGTTAAATTGAATGATTCAATTTTAAAATAAAACTTGATGTCAAATGACTTTTCCCAAAGTTTATGAGAATTAGAACTCAGATTTTCCTGATTCTATATCTGATTGGGGAATGAGGTGGCAATGTGCTATTGCTGGGGTATGGTGGCTGGTGAAACTGTTAGGGCTATTGTTCAGAAGTAGTAATGAAAGCAAACATGACTAGATCATATTTAAAATCATTAGTGTTAAGTTACAGCAGAAAACTCAGGATGGAAGTTATAGAGACTGGTCCCATTACAAAATATGCTTATAGAGAAGATGCCTAGTAACAGTGATTGCAAATGAACACTGGAGGAAGAAATATCCACACTGATGAAATCAGATATTTTTTGAAGTTTCTAAGAAACTGCCAACCAGGATGTGTCTGAGCATCAGGGAAGTTCACAGGATTCTGTAAAGTTTGCATTGCTTATTTTGAATTTATGAGTTCTCTTTTGTAGTCTTACTAGTACTGTACCTTGGAATGTAACTCTACATCTTAACAGTGAAACATGTTATTACATTTTAGAATAATATTCACATAGAGAGAAAAATCAAATAAGAAACTGTGGCAAAACTCCAAAAGATTTTAGTTAACATCTCTAATTAAATCCCACTAGCATGGAGATAATTTATTGACGATTTCCCCAAAACTCCCCACAGATTTCTACTGTCCTTACAAATATCATTTGAATTTTAAATTGATACAATAATTTCTAAGCCAAGCCATCAGGAGTCCTCTTTTGTTATAGAGGGCCAAAGCCCTCCTAATTTCACTCCTTTATTACAGCTGTTTTTGTTTTTAATTCTACATTAATTCATTCATCTTTTTCCATCTTCCTTCTGCTATTCCCTGGGGAAAATAGAGTTTTCTGGAAGCACTCCTGGCAGATTCAGTATGCTAATGTGCTCTTTGGATTTAGGCCTATGCTTCCTTTTGTAGTTCTCTCCCTCCCTTTTTGTTCTTTTCCCAAATTACCTTGTATTTATTTTGTGCATATTTTAACATGCTTATTTGGCATGTATTTCTATGCACACTTGTCTCCCTATGTAGAATGACAGATTATTAGAGGCATTTTTTTTCCTTTTTGTCTTTGAATCCCCAACACCCAGTACAATTCTTATAAGTACTGTAGGCATTTATTAAATATTTGTTAGTTGATCAGTTGATTTGAGTGCTTATATTGAAGGACATAAAAACTTTTCCAGAATGTTAATATAAGTGAATACATTACAAATCATCTGTTCAAAGGCAGATAAAGAATAATCTCTAAATAATGACTTTGTAAGAGTTATAATATTAATATCTGAACATTGACTTCTCCTTTGCTAAGCACTCCCTTGTATATCACCTCATTTGATCCTTGAAGTCTTTGTCAAACAAAGGTTCCAGTTCTGGCTCTGCAACTTATTCTCTGAGTGACCTTGAGAGAAAACTTTCATCTCATCATCTCATAGAACTTTATCTATGGCCCAAGGCGATTGGATTATAGCATTGCTACATTCCCTGCCAGCTCTAATATGCTGTGATATTATCAAATTAGGGTAGGCAAAAAAACTTAAAGTTTGGGTTCAGAAGAACTAGATTTGAGAGCAGACTCTGCTGTGATGTGGATGGCAAAAGTTATTCCTTTTCTGCTTCATTTTTTAACCTAAATTGAAAAGGTTGAACTAGGGGATCATTAACATGCCTTTGAGCTCTAGCATACTATGATAAAATGTTCCCATATGGAGTAGGAATTAGCTTTGCTTTATGAAGTGTAGAGAGCATATGTGCTCACACATGTATGCTTATGATATATTTATATATGTATATAACATTCATAATACATACATGTATATATGCATTTCTTCTATACACACACACACACACACATATATATATATAAAGAAACTTAAGAATTGTAATCTTTATCCCAACAAATGCTCTGTCCCAGCAGTTCAGTTTTGCTAGAAATCAAGACACAAGTGAGAATGAGAAATTAGTAAAGGTGAAGAGTTCCCCTTCTTTCCCCTCCAAATCCTGAAAAATAAAGTCCAATTCTTGCCACAATCATAACAGCTGCCTCGATATTATTAATGCAACTCTAAGTCATATTCTACTTTCACAGCATTCTATTGTACTCAACTCAGAAATTAGATAGCCAACTGTGGGAGTTTTCTATTCAGTTAATGTTATATTACCTAGTTAAGAAAACGAGTTTAGGACTTTGATGAGCACAAAACTTTAGGGAGAGTTTTATAACATCTTTTGAAATACAGAACAAAATCAGGAAGAGGAAGAGGAGAAGAAGGAGGATTCTGGAAAGATGATGGAATGGATCAGAAAATTTTTGGTTCTTCAAATTTCTTCCACAGTTAAAGCTAGAACATTGCTTCAGGAAGAATGTAGAACAGCAGAAATAAAAGTCAGGTTAAAGCAGTTATACTCCTAAACAATCTGAGAAGATCCCAAGAAAGACCTGATTTCCAGCGGCAGAGGTTGGACCTAAATGGAGTGAAAACACCTCCAGGCCAAAATCAACTAACTGCAGGACCTCAGGACAACTGAATTTGGATTTTGGAGGCAACTTCAGCCTTTCATTTTTCCAACAATGTGGATGTCTGAGTGCAAACGAGGAGAACATTGAAGGGACCTTTCACTGTCAGGATGCCAAGCAAGCACAGCTGTATTGACCAGATGTGTCAGGCCTAGGCTAGGTAGACTGCTTCTCCTGAGCTGCTGGGGAGAAGCTACCACACACCTAGTAAGTTTAGTAGCAGAGGGGCAGAGACCCTACTGGCTATGGACACCAGCAGGACAGCAAAGTCCCTGGTTTCAGTGATTGGGAAGAGATGACAGCTATAATTTGTACCTGCTAGAGGGAACCTAGGGAGTAACATCTCTGGCTTGAACGTATGAGCCAGGAATAAGAGAAGAAAAAGAGATAAAAGGAATTAGAGTAGGTAATGAAGAAACCAAATTATCACTCTTTGCAGATGACATGATGGCATACTTAGAGAACCCTAGAGACTCAACTAAAAAACTACTAGAAAACAATTCACAATTTTAGTAAAGTTGCATGATTCAAAATAAATCCACATAAATCATCAGCATTTTTATATATTAGCAACAAAGTTCAGCAGCAAGAGATAGAAAAAGAACTTCCATTTAGAATAACGGATGATAGCATAAAATATTTGGGAATCTATCTGCCAAGAAAATGTCAGAAACTATATGAACTAAACTACAAAACACTTTCCACACAAATAAAATCAGACCTAGTCAATTGGAAAAACATTAAGTGCTCATGGGTAGGCCTAGCGAATATAATAAAAATGACAATACTACCCAAATTAATTTACTTATTTAGTGCCATACCAATCAAACTCCCAAGAAACTATTTTACTGATCTAGAAAAAATAGAAGCAAAGTTCATTTGGAAGAACAAAAGGTCAAGAATTTCAAGGGAATTAATGAAAAAAAAGACAGATGAAGGTGGCCTTGCTGTACCAGATATGAAACTATATTATAAAGCAACAGTCATCAAAACCATTTGGTACTGGCTGAGAAATAGAGCAGTTGATCAGTGGCATAGGATAGGATATCAGGACAAGCTAGGTAATAACGTTAGCAATTTAGTGCTTGATAAACTCAAAGACCCCAGCTTTTGGGATAAGTAGTCACTATTCGGCAAAAACTGCTGGGAAAATTGGAAACTAGTGTGGAAGAAGTTAAGGCTGGACCCACACCTAACACCGCACACCAAGATAAGATCTAAATGGGTTCATGATCTTGGTATAAAAAGTGATATTATAACCAAATTAGAGGAACATAGGACAGTTTACCTCTCAGACCTGTGGAGATGGAATAAATTTATGTCCAGGGAAGATCTGGAACTCTTAACTGAACACCAGATAGATAATTTTGATTATATTAAGTTAAAAAGTTTCTGTACAAGCAAAACTAATGCAGACAAGATTAGGAGGGAAGCATCAAATTGGGAAATCATCTTTACATTTAAGGGTTCTGATAAAGGTCTCATCTCTAAGATATATAGAGAATTGTCTCATATTTGTAAGAATTCCAGCCATTCTCCAATTGATAAATGGTCAAAGGATATGAACAGACAATTTTCAGATGATGAAATTAAAACTATCTATAATCATATGAAAAGATGCTCCAAATCACTATTGATCAGAGAAATGCAAATTAAGACAACTCTGAGGTACCACTACACACCTGACAAATTGGCTAAAATGACAGGAGAAGATAACAATGAATGTTGGAGGGGATGTGGGAAGACTGGGACACTGATGCATTGTTGGTGGGGCTGTGAACAGATCCAACCATTCTGGAGAGTAATTTGGAGCTATGCTCAAAAAGTTATCAAACTATGCCCTTTGACCCAGCAGTGTTTCTATTGGGCTTATATCCCAAAGAAATCATAAAAGAAGGAAAGGGACCCACATGTGCAAGAATGTTTGTGGCAGCTCTTTTTGTAATGGCTAGAAACTGGAAACTGAGTGGATGCCCATCAATTGGAGAGTGGCTGAATAAATTGTGGTATATGAATGTTATGGAATATTATTGCTCTGTGAGAAATGACCAGCAGGACGATTTCAGAGAGGCCTGGAGAGACTTGCATGAACTGATGCTGAGCGAAATGAGCAGAACCAGGAGATCATTATACACGGCAACAACAATACTATATGAGGATCAGTTCTAAGGGACATGACTCTCTTCAACAATGAAATGCTTCAAACCAATTCCAATTGTTCAATGAAGAAAGCCATACACACCCAGAGAGAGGGATGTGAAATGTGGACCACAACATAACAATTTCATGTTCTCTATTGAGGTTTGTTTGCATTGTATTTCCTTTATCGGATTATTATTTCTTGTACATCTGATTTCTCCTGCACAAAAAATGTTATGTGACAATAGCTATACATATATTTGATTTAAGTATTCTAACATAATTATTATGTAGTGGATATCCTGCCATTTAGGGGAGGGGTGGGGAATAGGGGGGAAAATTTGTAACAGAAAGCTTTGTAAGGGTTAATATTTAGGAATTACCCATACATATGTTTTGCAAATAAAAAGTATTAATAAAAATAAAAGAAAGAAAGTATGAGCCAGGACTCTAAACTTGTAAGTCTCTAAGCTGTAGCTTAGATTGAGCCTTGAAAGAGACCCGAGAAAATAATAGTAAGAAGGATCTGAGGCTTGGGGCCTGTTCCTTCATACCATCTTAGAATTTGAGATAGATGAGAGGAAAGCTGGTCCAGATTGTAGAAGAGCAAATCTCAGAGGGTACAGAAAAGGCATGAGTAAGATCTCATTAACCAAAATACTGGGCAAGTCAGCAGAGAAAGAGAAAATTCCCAATAATGAGACTGAGAAAACACAAAGGAAACAATTTTCATTGAAGGAAAAAAAGCAGTTATATCAAGAGAAAGATATGAATGTTCAGAGACCTCATTAGCCAATTTATTTTTTTTTAAGATTTTGCTTAGTTATAGTTGTATTTTTTGTGGTAGAAAAGAAATGAAAACAAAGTAGATGTCCATCATTTAGGTAAATGGTCAAAACATTTTACTAATTGTGTATATTATTTTCCTGACTGCACTTGCTTCACTCTGTATAAGTTCATATAAGCCTTCTTTTGATGCTTCTCTAAGTTCTTCTTATTCATCATTTCTTATGGTATACAAGGCCATGTACCATGATTCATTTGATCATATGTAAAGTATATAAGTGCTTGTTGTTTGATTGATTCATTGATTGAAATTAGATAATCTGAAGCATGTCACAATTTTCTAAGTTTCAAGGACTCTCATTTATAAAACTTATATAATGATATGACTCATCTCACAAGGTTAGTGGAAGGATCTATAGGCTAATGTATATACAATTTCTTTGTAACCTAAAGGTGTTACACAAATATCAGTTGTTATTTTTAAAATTTTTATTTCCCAGTGACCATTATAAGCAAAAATTACTACCTATTTTGCATTTGGTTCCTTCTCATAATTCTTTCATTTTTATAATCTCATTTTACATTTTTATAAACATTATCCAATTTTGTAATTTCAAATAATGGCATTGCATATGCGCCATCTATAATCTTAACCTGCTTCTGATTTCTATCATTTTTCATTCCTTTTCTACTATTTATAGTTTTTCTTGGGATCAGAAAGCTTGTGTAGCTTTTAAATACCTCTCTGCATTTTAGAGGTCTGTGATTCTTACAAAAAAAATCATATTTCAATAAACTGTTACCAATAATCATCGATCTTTTTCCTATAGAAGACTGTGAAGCTAAGGAGGAACATGCCTCTTTTTCAAATATTCACAGATTTATTTCAGATTCATTATTATTTGAATAACTGATAGTGGATAAAAATGTCAGTGATTATAATGGGAGATATGACAATTCAAGTCTAAACTACTTTTCTTGCTAAATTAAAGAGGGACAATCTGACAAAAAAAAAGTGAATTTTCTATTGTTTTGCTGCAGTGGGTGGAACTAAGAACAAAAGATAGAAATTATTGAAAATAAACTGCTCAGCTTAATGTATAGAACTTCCTAAAAATGAATTGCTCTGAAATATCTTGAGATAATGAGACCTCTGTCACTAAAAGTACTTAAACAATACCATGTCTTGGAAGTGTTGCAGAAAAGCTTCATGTTTCAAGTACAGGTTGATATACAAGACATTTTAGTTCTCTTCTTAAACTGATTAAATAAATCTATGATTCTCTTACTTAGTCACTTAGGTAACTGATATTGGGGTTAACTGATGTTAACCCAGCCTTTGATACTATGGTGCTTAGAAGGAGTATGGCAGAAGTCTGTTGGGAACTTGTGAAATATGCCCTGATTGATCCTGTCTTTTAATATTTTAATAAAATGAACTTTTAGTCATCATGGATTATTCATATCTATTAAACATTTCCCAAATTGGACAAATGAAGAGATTTCACAGGGAGCTGCTCTTGGCATGAAGGGCAATGGTGTCTCTTGAAATTGAAGATGATGCCTTTGAAGTTCTCCTTGTGACTTGTGTAGCAACTCTATTGATCAGTGATCTCATGATACAACCTGTACTTTCCTGAACCATTCCAGACTATGTTCATCTAATTAGTTGTACTACCACTACTATCCCTTCATTTGGAAGTGGAAACCAGGAAGGAATATTTCATAGTGTTTAGCATGGGGCTTTGAAAAAACTTTCACAAAATCAAATAAAATAACATGCCATTAATATCTAAAAACAGAAAATTTATTCCAGTAGGTTTTGTTTGAATGGGCAGCTCAGAACCTAAAACAAAAGCAAGAACAGAATGGATAGTAAAGAAAACATAAGTGCATTGCTGAGATTTTCAAAACCTTGGTTTTTAGGTTAGAGGAGGAAGAGGAATCAGAAATTGTCCTTTGCTGAGAGGGGGCCCAAGGACTAATCTTCCTGCTTCATGATCACATCTGGCTAATATGTGGGATGTCCAGGTCATGCCTTCAAATCAGAGTATCTCCCTGAACCAAAAGTCAGAGGTACTCTGGGAAAATGACATTTTAATTACTTAAATGTGATTTGTTGCTTATTTTGGATGTCACAAGCAAAGGGATGTTAGGTATTTGCTTTTGTGAGGGATACAGTCAAACCAAATAGGGAATACAGACATGGGCTATAGGAGTTCCCAAAATTTAGATTAAGAAAAAATTATCTAGTTATTTTTTTCAGAAATATAAAGAATTAATTGTAATAAAAATAGTTTTTTAACAGCTTAATTCTTTAAAATTTTAGTATAAGGACTATAAAGAGAAAATGAACTACTAACAGAGGTAAGTTGAGTCATTGAGGAAGGCACTTAATATAGAGTATTTTATTGATTTATTTTGGTGAGTACCATATCAAATATTTCCATAAAAGTTAGCCTCTGATAATAGAGTGCCTTCAGGGATCATTCATTGGAATCTTCTTTTTAGAAATAGTCATGCCATATATATGTGTGTGTGTGTGTGTGTGTGTGTGTGTGTGTGTGTCTGTCTGTCTGTCTGTCTGTCTACCCTTTTATGGTTACTATAGAATTGTCAGTTGAAAGCTTTGGTAGATACAGCATTGTGCTGGTGGAGGGTATGAAAGGCAGAGAAAGTCAGTTAGTCAGTTGCTCAATAAACATTTATTATTAAGTTCTTACTACGTTCTAAGCACAGTGGTAAGCAATGATGATACAAATAAAGGCAATACTAACATTGTATGAGTTTGCTATGACAATGATTAGAGCACTGGAGTTAGCATCAAAGACTAGAATTTTGAATCCTGTCTCAGTCACTTACTAATTGCATCCCTATGGGAAAATTATTTTATATCACACAGCCTCAGCTTTCTTCTCTGTAAAAAGGTAATAATAATAGTGTCTGTCTCACATAGTTTTTGTGAGGATCAAATGAGATAAAATTCAGGGCAATCAAAAAATCTTTTTTTATTTCCCTTATTTTTACTCTACTGCTACAATATAGCCTAAGATGAGTTTTGCTCATTTTGGGTATGTTATGTTGAGATTGTACTTCAATGAAATACAGATATCCTTTTTCATACAAACTTTCATATGAATGAAGGAAACAGAAATACTAAGGTTGATACGAGTGAAACCTGAAGCTATGTAAGTAACTAACACTATTCATGGACATATATAGCTAGTATTGACATTTTCTTCTTTTTATGTTATAATACTATAAAGAACTAGCTTGTTTTTTTTTGTTTTGTTTTTATTTTAAAATTGAAAGCTATGTCTGAATGCAATTTATGGAGGAAGTTGGACCTTACTTTGGTCAATGTTTTGGCATAGACTGAATTATGTGGAAGTGCTAGCCAATACCCTTGGAATATATATATATATATATATTTCCTGTTGTTTGGCTTTTTTTTTGCATGTGATACTGATTACAAATCTAGTTTGGAACAAAGTATGATAGGATCATAGATAAATAAGTAAAAAAACTCCTAGAAGTCACTAAGTTTAATTTTTTTCATTTTACAGATGAAACTGTGACTAGCTCAGGAACACAATTTCAGTAAGCATGATTTTCATATTTGAAGAGTTATGTGGCATCCCAATCTAAACAGCAAAATCCATATATATAGGTACCCCACCAACACACACTCCAGAGGCTGGGGATTCAAATTATGTCATCTTCCCTGGTTTTTATTTCTTGTAACAGGTTAAAAAGTGGGCCCCCTGGAATTATTACTCTCATTAGGAGCAATGAAAAAACACCTTATTTCATCTTTATTCTTTTCCTATGATACTAATTAATAGAGCCAACATACCTGATTGATATATGGTAAAGCACTGAGACATTTGCTACTTTTCTTTTCCCTCTTTCTCCTCTCTTTTTTTTCCACACTCTCTAGGACCATGATCCTCCAAATGCAGTTTTGTGACCCTAACAAACATGATCTCTTATTCTCCCTGTTCTCAAGAAGGCTTCCTAAAACCTATGCTACCTTATCAGCAGGCTCTGTCATTTTTATTTATTTCACATGGATTTTGATTTTTCTCCTACTGACATGACTAGTAGGGTCAGTTCCTCTGTGTCAATATCTCATTTCTTCAGATACTTCTAGGGCTTTAGGGTCTAAGAATGCAGTCTTAGCTTTTCACTTCTCAGAGGATTACATGAACTAAAGACTATATAAAAGAAAAATCTCTTGCCTTCAGGGCAATTGTTAGGACTTGAATCTCTGGAATCCAAAGGAAAAGTGTTTCCATTAAGGCAATGTTCCTTCAAAATATTGATAAGAGTTGGCACATATGTTAAAATTTTATTTATGATCTGTAGGGCCCTGAACTAGTCAATTTAATTCTCTGAGTTTCTGTTTTCCCACCTGTATAAAAAGTGTGATTAGGAGAACCAGACATCAATTTGAGAAGTTTCACAATTAATAGGATGAATTCTAGGTAGACTATTGTATAGAAGCAAGTGAAGGATAGAATTTATGGAGTCTGATCATGACTATGAGCACCATATTGATTAGATTCATGACATATCATTGAATCAATCAGAATTTTAAAGTTGCTTTTTTCCCCTCTATAATGTTATCACTGTATAAGTTGTACTTATCTTCATATAAAGCATAAGGTAAATAGAGCTCTGAATCTAGAATGAGGAAGAGTCAAGTTCAAAGCCCATCTCAGATACTTACAAGTTGTGAGACCCTAACCAAATCATTTAAGCTTTATTTCACTTCTTCAATTGTAAAATGAAATAATAACAGCACCTATCTTTGAAGGTTATTGTGAGGGGAAAAAATTAGATATTTATAAAGAATATAAAATAGTACCTGGTACATGATAGGCAGTTAGTAAATGCTTCCTTCCTTCCTTCTTTCCTTCCTTCCTTCTTTTCTTTCTTCTTTCTTCAGTGTTTATAAAAGTGTTTTCAGTTTCTTCTTAAACTTTTAACTTCATCTTATTACACAATAGCATTCCATTGCATTCACATACCACACTTTGTTCAGCTATTTCCTAATAGGAGTACATGCCCTTAGTTTCTTTATTTTGGGCTATCACAAAAAAGAGCTACAAAAATATTTTTGTGTATATGGTTCCTTTTTCCTTCTCTTTGTTTGAAGTATAGACCTAATTGTTGTATAACTGGGACAAAAAAAATTTTCAGTTTAGCAACTTTTGGAGCATATTCTAAATTGTTTTTCAGAATAGCCAGATTAATTTACAATTCCAACAGCATTTTACTAAACTATCTGTTTTTACTACAGCCCTTCTAACATTTGTCATTTTTATCTTTTGTCATTTTTTGCCATTCTGATAAGTATGAAGATTCTCAAAATGTTTTAATTTATATTTTTTGAATTATAAGTTATTTAGAGCATTTTCCCCATCTAATTATTGATAAAGTGTACCCTTTCAAAACTGCTTGTTTGTATCTTTGACTATTTATCTATTAGGATATGGCTCTTAATCTTAAAATTTTGAATCAGTTTCTTTTACATCTTGGACATTAGCGCCTTTATTCTTTTATTGCAGACAAAGGAGATTACTTTTGGGATCAATATTTATTCCAAAACATAGATAGTCAGTTCTAGAGGCATACTACCCTTTTACATACTCCTCACAACATAATTTTGGTGGCTGCTGAGCAAGCAATTCACTTTCTTTTGGACTTAAACTGCCTGAATAATTTTCTGGCTTAATTCTATAAGTAGAACATTGTGCAATTACTCTATGGAATATCCTCTTATTTCTTCAAGAAGCACATTGGGTCTAGTGTTTCATCAGTCATGTGCTTCTGCAGGAAGTTTTTCAGTATGTTGGACATTAACACTTCTTAATCCTGGAAAACCCATTCTCAGGATTTCTGAGTACAAGTATACATTTATTCTCTTCTATGTACTTCTGCTGCAACTTGACATCAACTCATCTTAAAGAAAGTAGGTAGGAGAAATTTCCACTCCTCTTTGATACATTCTCCAAAAAGTCACAGAAGAAAAAGAAAAAAGGCAGAACTCCAGAGAGATAAGAGACCATGGTAAAGAACAGTTGTTTCAATCTCAAACAGTCATCAAAGGGAGCACCAATCTCTGAAAGACAAAAGAATGATAAAAAAAATTCATCATAAACTTAAAATGTAGAGACAGTTTTTGGTCAAGGCTAACATGGAAATTTGTCTCACTATGTAGATATACATTGAAGGATGTATTTTTTTTTAATTTTTTTTTTTTGGCTGAGGCAATTGAGGTTAAGTGACTTGCCCAGGGTTACACAGCTAGTGAATGTTATGTGTCTGGGACCAGATTTGAACTCAGGTCTTCCTGACTTCAGGGCTGGTGCTCTATCCACTGCACCATCTAGCTGCCCCGAAGGATGTATTTTTTGTTGGTTTATCAGTGGGGTTGGTAGTGGGGAAGACAGATTACTAATAATAATTACTTCTCCTCCTCTTCCTCCTCCTACTGTAATGATGACAACTACAATTATGACTTGACATCTACTTCTACTAACTTGATGCTTGAAAAATAAAACAAATAACAAAATATTTGAGGACCTTTTAAAAGGGGAGTTGGACTAGATGAGTGATCTACGTGTTTTGTATCTGTTCATTGGCCTTTATTAGTTCTTCTCATGGCTTGCATTGTCTGTATTATGAAAAAAAGTATTCCATCTTTCTATTTATTTAATACCCTGAGTGATTGTGCTGAATTTTTTTTACTCAGATCAGGGGAAACATAGACATGGCCTATATATCTTCCTTTTTTTATTAAAGCTTTTTATATGCAAATCATATGTATGGGTAATTTTTCAACATTGACCCTTACAAAGCTTTCCATTACAAAATTTTCTCCCCTAGTCTCCACCCCTCCCCTAGATGGCAGGAAGTCTACTACATGTTAATTATGTTAAAATACTTGACAAATCAAATATGTGTATACATATTTTTACAGTTATCTTGCTGTGCAAGAAAAGTCAGATCTACAAGAAAAAAAAATCTGAGAAAGGAAGCATAATGCAAGCAAACATCAATAGAGAGCATGACAATGTTATGTTGTTTGTCCACATTTCACATCCCTCTCTCTGGGTGTATATGGCTTTCTTCACTGAACAATTGGAACTGGTTTGAAACATTTCATTGTTGAAGAGAGCTATGTCCATCAGAATTGATCATCATATAGTATTGTTGTTGCTGTGTATAATGATCTCCTGGTTCTGCTCATTTCACTCAGCATCAGTTCATGCAAGTCTCTCCAGACCTCTCTGAAATCATGCTGCTGGTCATTTCTTACAGAACAATAATATTCCATAACATTCATATACCATAATTTATTCAGCCATTCTCCAATTGATGGGCATCTATTCAGTTTCCAGTTTCTAGCCACTACAAAAAGGGCTTCCACAAACATTCTTGCACATTTTTTAAAGATCTCTTTGGGTTATAAGCCCAATAGAAACACTGCTGGGTCAAAGGGTATGCACAGTTTGATAACTTTTTGAGAATAGTTCCAAATTGCTCTCCAGAATAGTTGGATCCATTCACAGTTCCACCAACAATGTATCAGTGTTCCGGTTTTCCCACATCCTCTCCAACATTCATCATTATCTTTTCCTGTCATTTTAGCCAATCTGTCAGGTATGTAGTAGTACCTCAGAGTTGTCTTAATTTGCATTTCTCTGATCAATAGTGATTTGGAAGATCTTTTCATATGACTAGAAATAGTTTTAATTTCATCCTCTGAAAATTGTCTGTTCATATCCTTTGATCATTTATCGAATGAAGAGTGACTTGAATTCTTATAAATATGAGACAATTCTCTATATATTTTAGAAATGAGGCCTTTATCAGAATACTTAAATGTAAAGATGATTTCCCAACTTATTGCTTCCCTCCTAATCTTGTCTGCATTAGTTTTGTTTGTACAAAAACTTTTTAACTTAATATAGTCAAAATTATCTATCTGGTGTTCAATTAACAGTTTCAATTCTTCTTTGAACATAAATTTATTCCTTCTCCACAGGTCTTAGAGGTAAACTATTCTATGTTCCTCTAATTTTCTTATAATATCACTCTTTATATTTAAATCATGAACCCATTTAGATCTTAGTTTGGTATGTGGTGTTAGGTGTGAGTCAAGCCCTAATTTCTTTCATACTAGTTTCCAATTTTCCCAGAAGTTTTTGTCAAATAGTGAATACTTATCCCAAAAGCTGGGGTCTTTGGCTTTATTGAACACTAAATTGCTATAGTTGTTGCCTAGTTTGTCCTGTGATCCTATCCTATGCCATTGATCGACTACTCTATTTCTTAGTCAAGACCAAATGGTTTTGATGACTGCTGCTTTAGTTTTAGATCTGGTACAGCAAGGCCACCTTCATAAACCTTTTTTTTCCCCATTAATTTCCTTGAAATTCTTGATCTTTTGTTCTTCCAAATGAACTTTCCTACTATTTTTTCTAGATCTGTAAAATAATTTCTTGGGAGTTTGATTGGTATGCATGGCCTATATGTTTTGATACTCAAAAAAAATTTTTCAGGTATATTTCCACTTTGATGACTAGTTAAAGTGACTTACGTTGGAACCATATCTTTGTGTAGAAGTGCAATCCCTATATATTTCAGTGCCTTACAGTGAAGTTTCATTCTCACAGTGCCAGTTGGATTTCTGTATTTCAAAAACACTTATGGATCCTAGATCACTCTGGAACAATAAATGTGACAGACATAGATCATCCCAATGAAAGATGAATGGAGTTGTATGGGGTCACCTGCATTGTTAGAAAGTAGAATGTAGCCCTGAATATTCTACTACACTAAAATTACACAGATTTTAAATAGCAGAGCTGGGATTTGGACCTGTGTTCTGAGATTCCAAAGCCATCTTAACCCACTGTCCTCATCTAATCACACCTAGTTCCTTTTCCGGCATAAATTGGTTTAATAAATAAAGCATCACACTTAGATTAAAAAAAACTAGGTTTGAATATTGCTTATTATACTTACTGGATTTTGGCTTAGTAAGTTCTCTGAGATTTAATTTTCTTCTCTGCAAAATGTCAACAACTATGTGTGTGTATATATATATATGTATATTGCAAAATATAGATAGCAATATATATGTATATATATACACATATATAGATGCAAAGATATAGTGTCTACTTCACAGAACTGTTGTCCTATTTAAAGGATTTATTTTAGACAGCCAGGTGGCAAAGTGGATGGAGCATCAGGCTTAGAATCAGAGAGACTTTAGTTCAAATCCAGCCTTGGATACTTATTAGCTTTGTAAGCCTGGTCAAGTCACTTAACTTCTGTTTGCCTCAGTTTCTTCATCTATAAAAGGAATATAGTAATAGCAATACCTCCCAGGGTTATTATAAAAAGAAAATGACATAATAATAGCACAGTGCTTTGGAACTTCATAAATGGTCTATAACATTAAAAATTATTATATGCAAAATATTTTGCAATTTTAAAAATGTAATATAAATACAAGTCATTATTTTAAAAAATATTTCCTTGAGTGATGTTTTTGGAGTAATTGTGCCTTATTCAATTAAATAAGAAATTGACTATTTCCTTCAGGATAGTTATTCTTAACTAGCATTAAGATTGGTTTCAACATGACAATAATGAGTTGATGAAAAGGAAGCCACATGATAATAATTACTATACCCAGTGGTATTGTTTATGTGAAAGATGAATTTTTAAAAACATTCAGCTCTCTCTGCAATTTGGTTTTTTTATGTGTAGCTGCAGAAAGCGACTTTCAAAAGATTAGGCAAGAGCAATCCCATTGTATTACTGTACATGCACATACCAATAAAAGGCTTCCTGAAGGTAATATAAAACCTAGTGGAGATTGAAAAATACTCTCCGAAAGACAGATGGAGTTGTATAGGGTCACCTGCATTGTCAGGAAGAATATAAATTTATATGCAACCCAGTGAATCAGAGAACACTTATAAAATAAATCCTGGGAATTTAAAATTTGGCAAAACAGCTGCTGTTTCAATAAATTAAGTAACAGAGGCCTGGTCAATGCTGTATCAGTTCCCTAGTGTGACTGAGGGTCAGAATGATGAAAGAGTGTAAAATTGAGTGAGCACATTTTTGTCAATGCTAACAAATGTGGTAAATGGATCTTCCAGTCAAATGCAAATCAAGACCAAGTAAAGATCCTGGGAATTATGATTGGAAATAGGTTGAAAGACTTATTGTCTTATCCTATCCCTAGAGTTTGAGGATAACCAAAAGATGCTTTTTGGGGGATAATTGCCTCAGTTTATTCTTCTGAAGCATCTAAACTCTACCTTTTCTTCAAGGCCAGATTGTCTCATTGTTTCCAAGAAATCCCATTCTATCACCCCATCCTATTCTCATCTCTATGATTTCCATTCCACATTCTTTGTTTCCTCCTCTCAACTCTTGAATAACTTATGGTTCACATTTGATAAATTTCATTTGAGCATTTGGCAGAATGGAACAAATTTTAACCTTAGAGATTAAAGGAGGAAGAGGAATAAAAAGGAGAAAGAGAAATCCTGAGACAAAGACGGACAGAGAGCAAGAGAGTGAAAGAGAGAGAGAGAGAGAGAGAGAGAGAGAGAGAGAGAGAGAGAGAGATTTCTATTAGCCTTGATCAAGAAATCAGTTACGTCAATACAGAGTGCCAAGGAGTCTCTTATCTTATATCCCTGCCTATTATTTCACTGTCTTTGGGATTAGTTGCTAAAGTCTAGGTGTATTCAGGTTTTTGTTTTTGTTTTTACCTGAGAGACACAAGGTAACATTGTCATTTACATTCTGATTTTTTGCCATATTTGAAGATCAGTGAAAGTGTTATATACTTCTTTTTCCAAAGAATAATTCAATTAAACAATGTACAATGTAGTCCTGCCTTATCCAAGACCTCTTCTATCCTATCAATATACCTTTTGAAGACCCACTTTCCTGAATAAAGCAAAAAAAGAGAGAGAGAGGTGTATTTTTGCTCTTGCCCCACCAGTTCCCATTTGTTTAAAAAAAAAAGTAAGTAGGTTCTAGCTGTCAAATTATTGCTGTTGTACGGCCTTTGTTTTTGAAGAGGACAAATGACATCATGGGATGATCTTGATTTTCACGTGAATTTTATATATATATACATATATATATAAATGCCTCACTTGAAGCAAAGTTGAACAAAGTTGTCAACTTCAACTTCTCTCCTGGTTCATCCATTTCATCAAAATCCAGTGGATTACTGTTGATGACCTGGGATGCAGTGAGTGATTTAGCATTTTCAATATCTGACCAAGGGGCAGCTAGTTGGTGCAGTGGATATGCATCAGGCCTGAAGTCAGGAGGACCTGAGTTCAAATCTGATCTCAGACACTTAACACTTCCTAGCTGTGTAACCCTGGGCAAGTCACTTAACCCCAATTGCCTCAGCAAAAAACAAACAAACAAACAAAAAAAGCAAAACAAAAAATCAATATCTGATCAACTCTAAGCACTTCCTAATGCTTTATAGCCTCTGGAACAAATTGTTCTCATTCATCGTTTCTGCCAGCAGAAGTCTTTACATCCTTGGTGTAGATTCCCTACCTCATAGATAGGTTTGAGACCTTGATTACTTTTACATTGTTTTAGTCTGTCTTCCAAAAGCTCAGATACAACAATATCAATGATGGCTAAGCTGTTATGTACCTTATCACCCATTTCCTAAAATGAATATCTTATTGCTTCTATTACCTATATCTTGAAAATTGAATTATTATTTTTTTTCTCCAATAAACGCCTATGTCAGGAGAAGGGCAGTGCATTAAAGATCATCAGTCTTCTGGAATTATGATTGGTCATGGCACTGATCAAAAGTCTGTCAAAGGTGGGTTGTTTTTTTTTTTTTTTCAGTATTAGTATTGTATAAGTTGTACTTTGATTCTTACTTCACTCTATTTCAATTCATACAAACTTTTCCAAATTTCTCTGAACCTATCCTTATCATAATTTCATATAGCACAATAACAATGTTATGTATCCTATATAGTTTATAGTATAATCAACAATGACATCCAGACAAAATTCCTATTATGATAGTAAATTATAATAGTGTTTCATTTTTAATGTTTCTCTTTCATTGATCTTTAATAGCCAAACAGTCTCTTGTCCTTTGGATTTTTGTTCTGCAATATCCAGGTCCTCATTATTTCTAGGTATCCTAGAAATTATTGTAAAAACAATTGCTGTAAAAAACACACAACAATTACACATGCCTATTGTATTGGAGACACATACAAATAATTCACAAAGGAAAAATATTTGCAGGTATAGCCAAATATGTAATGATTTAACTCAATGAGATAATTACAACTAACAAAATAAACTTGACACCTTTATGTTCCACAACTAAACTTAACTTCTGAGTAATAAATATTCAAGTTATGGATTGGCAATGTCATGAATTTTAATATATGCATTTGAATTATCCAATAAATATAATTTAAAATGATTTTTTTTAAGAAACTCCATTCTAATAGGTTCCCATCATGTTGTAAAATAATGGCCTCATCATTTGAAACTTACTTATGCTGTTCCCACCCTCATATTATCCAACCAGTTTTTACTATAAACCAGAAATTGACACCATCTCTACTACTGGCAACTCCTTATCACCCAAGACATAATACAGTTTCTAACATATTTTCCTTTTTATCTGTGGTTCACACAAATAGTAGTTTAATTGAACATTCTTTACTCTGAAAAATCTTTGCCACACTAGTACTATATAATTTAAAATCTAGGCCTCAAAGGCTCTCTTGAATTATGTTGTCCTTTGTCTCTGTCCTAACCAAATATTTAGTTGCAAAACATACACCCCTAGTCATTAAAGACAAAGATAATTCCATTCCTTTCTCATGCATCATTACTGCCTTTTTATCCTAGGAAGCAGGAAAAAATTAAATTTTATCCAAAAACATTTATTAAATGCCTACTGTGTTATGAATATGACACTAAATTAGAAAATCCTTATTCTAGTCTAGGAAGTTATTCTAAAAGAATCCAATTGCTGGAAAGAGACCTATGTTTTCTAATGACTTGGGAGATGTATGCATACTTCTAGAAATTAATATCATCTTTTATAAATTTCAATGTTATTTAATATGTACTTTGAAACTTTCAGTTATCAGCGACCTCATGGATATGGATATTCTTTTCAAATATGCTAATTTCAATCCATCCACACTTTCTAATTAGGTTTTGCTCTTTATACCATTTCATAAAGCCTACAAATGGTGTCAACCCAAAATGCATGGAGCCTTTCCTCTGTCTCTTATGACATGATGTAGGTATCAGTATTTCTTACCCCTGCCATATGTCAGATTCACATTTTTTGGGAGTGGGAGCCAAAGATATCATTGATGACAGGAATGAATTTATTTGGCTTTATTTGGTTCCTGTTGTTTAATTCTTTACTGATTATGGGCTATACTTGTGCTTATCTCACATTTCTCCTTTGTCCCTTGGTTAACCTACAACTATAATCTTCTGGAGAATGTGATAGCAATATAAAATCTCTTAAAAATATTATTACAAATATGGACTTCTGCTTCAGGGAGAAGCTTAAATCCCATTAAGAATAGTGAATAGTTTTTTCAAAATTTCATTAAGCATATAAATTAAAATTATGGCAAAATGTATTCTTTGAGTTTGAATCCCATAATAATATACCTGTTATATTCCCTAAAAAGAAGTTAAGGTAACATAAAAGGAATCTTTTTTAAGTGATTAATTTATCATGAATTTCAATTGTTTGAGTTACTGGGTTTCAATGAGGAAATTGAGAATCAAAAAATTTAACAGACCTGCTCAAATACTGGTTGTGATTAACAGACTAAGAACTAGAACTCTGTTCTAATTTTAAATTCTGGGGAGTTTCATTTGCCCTGTAATTAATTCTTAGTCTATTTTTATTGATAGTACTTCATTTGTTTGATTTTTAGTTTGTGTTTTCATTTATATTCTGTGTATTCAGATATGTATTTTGTTTTATATCCTCTTTTAGATTATTAACATTGATGGCAGGAATTTTTTCTTATTTACTTTGTATCCCCTTTTCATAGTAAAGTAGGCACTTAATAAATATTTCCAAATATACATAGGTGCATAAGATAGACATAGGAAGGATTTTAGCACTCATCTAGAATATTCCCTTAATTTTATAAGTGAAGCCCTAAATAAATGCCATATTTGGCATTCTTCCAGTGAACCACTCTCTGCGGTTTAATCTCCAAATCCTAAATAATACCTAGTAAGGCTGCTGTCATATATTTGTATAGGAAACCTTCTATATCTGGTCATATTCCCAGTAGATGGATTATATTCAAAGATTTTGATCTGAAATTTTAGGATTCAATGGTTGCCTACCTTAAAAAAGATAGCAAAAAAAGACAATCAACTGAAGACTCATTTGCCCATCTCCTAATAAAATTGAAAGAGAATAAGGTTTATTTTTTTAATACCTGTAAAATATTGTACAAAGCTGAGGTGCCCAGGAAATGCCAAAATAATAAAAATTAACTAACTTCTATTAGTTAACGTTCATTAAATACCCTCTCAAGCACCATCATCCATACATTGATTCTCCCCTAATTTTTATTTGCCATATATAAATTACTTTGTATTTGGGAATTTATGTATTTTTGTCCATGTTCTTTGATCCAGATAAATATAAACTTCTTGAGGGCAGGATCTGTTGCTTCTTTAACTCTAGCCCCTAGTCCAGCATCTAACACATAGTTAACACTTAGTAAATGGATGTTGAATATAGGAATGAATGTAGGAATGCACACATAAGAGAAATCCATGATGAAGAGGGCTAACTGAGAGAGTTAGCAGTGTGCAGTGAAAAGAATGTTAGTAGAAAAGAGTTACAGATGGTCAAATATAATTTTGACTTTTCTTTCAGCTTAGGGTCAAAAACCTTTCTGGAACATAGTGATGAGAGTGCCAAGCAAGTCAGTTGGCTATAACATACAGTGATGATTTTAATTCTCTATTGTAAGCAGGTGGATAGAGGTAGGAAAAGGTAAAATTAAATGCAAGAATGACCCAATTAGAATAAACTTTGACTTACATTTTGAGCTCAATGACCTGACTTATCTGAGATTCTTGAAAGATCACAGAGCTCAGGACATTTATGTAACAGTAGCAAGATATCAGATAATGCAGATCAGGATTAAATAAGGCTTTACCATTCCTTCTAAAAGTTGTAGAGTCTGGAATAGAGAGACCCAATATAGGAATTAAAGTTCTAATTCAAAGTCAGACTGGAAATATGAGGAAAGAGAGGTCACAGTGCTAAAGAAATGTAAAGGAACAAGTAATGTCCAAGACATTATGCCCAAATAAGAGATTTTATACTCAGTCATTTTCAGTCATGTCCAACTCTTCCTAACCCCATTTAGGGCTTTAAGATATACGGGGATGATTTGGCATTTTCTTCTCCAAAGGAAGAGAATAAAACACTATAGCTATAAATAGAACTACAATTGACATAGCTGATCCACAGAGTCTACTAAGACTCCTGGAAGGAATGAAGCAAGAGTTTTAAAATAATATTAAAAGTGAAATGGGATATCTAAAGAAAATTTAAAAGTATCATTTCTATAATATATGTTTGAGCTTTTGAATGAGCTTCAGAGACTCCTACTTCATAGATGCAGACTCTGAATCGTCTATGTAGAGACAATATTCAAATCCATGGGAGTTTATGAGATTACTAGGAGAATAAGAGGAGGAAAGACTTGGGATTGAATCCTGATTAATAGCCATTTTTATGTCCTTGAAAGGAAATGAGCCAGTAAAAGAGATTGAAAAAAGAGCTCTGAGACAGGAAGAGGGTGAACCAAGAAAGAACAATGTAATGATAATCAAGAGAAAAGCATGGATCCAAGAAGAGAATGTGGCCAACTCTGTAAGAAATAACAAGTTGTTCAAAAGTAATTTTGGCTGAAAAACGATCTTCAAAATTAATATTTAAAGATATTGGTAATTTTTAAAAAGTCAGTTTCAAATAAATGATAAAAGAAGATAGATTGTGCAGAATTAAGAGGTGAGAAAAAAGGAAGTATAGGCAGTGGGTGTAGGCAGCTTTTTCTTGGTATTTAAATAAAAAAGTAAAAAAAGAAAAAGGCAGTGAAATAGTTTGTGGTTTACATGGTTTAGTGAAGTTTTCATTTTTTAAAGTATTGAGGTACATAGGGATATTTGAAGGCAACTATGAAGCAACCAGTTGCTAATTATGAATGTAATCTGCTATAAGACATTGGAATTTGTTGTTTAATTACTTTTCAGTTATGTCTGAATCTTTGTCACCCTATTTGGTATTTTCTTGGTAAAAGTATTAGAGTGGTTTGACATTTTCTTCTCCAGCTCATTTTATTAATGAAGAAACTGAGGCAAGTCACATAGCTAGTAAGTGTCTGAGGTTGGATTTTAATTCAGCTTTTCCTGGACTCCAAGTCTGGTGCTATACCAACTGCAAAACTTAGCTGCCTAAGTTATGGGAAGGAAGGGAACAAATATACATTGGGAGTGATTGGCCTTGATTTTTTTTTAAAGGCAGGAAGAAGGGAAAAGCCCTTTATTGAATACAAAAGGAAAAGAAGAAAAAGGAAGTTTCAAGTGGTTTTGAGATAAAAATAATAGAAGGAGAGGAGATGCTATAAGAGAAGAAGGAACTCACTTTGAATGGCTTCAATTTTCTCAGAAAAGAAAGAGGCAATGGACTGATGCCAAATTAGTACTGTTGTAGGAGAAGAAGTGGGTTACATAGAATCTGTGAATAATACAGGACTGATGTTAGCCAAGAAAAGAATGTCATTTGAACAAGAAGTTCTAAAGCAAAGGAAGTAGAATTTAAATTGTGAAAAAACTACTGAAGTTGAAAGGGAAAGAAAGTTATCTATATAAAACTAAGGGCTAAAATATTTCATAGAGAAATTCTAAAATTATTTCCAATAAATTCATAGAAAAATGAGAATATGTATCATTAAAATATTGTGGCATAGTGCTTAAAAATACTAGGTATGATAGACAAAAATAATTGAGATTACATACATAGAGAAGAAACAAACAAAAAAATGAAGAAAACTGGAAAACTTGGCAGAAATTAGATTTCCACCAACAACTCACACTATGTACAACAAACTTCAAATGGACACATGAGTCAAATGTAAAGATCAGATTGAAGCAAACTAGGGGAACAGACAAACATCTCATATCTATGGATAGGGGAAAATATTAACTAAACAAGAGATAGAAAGAATTACAGAGTATAAAATGGATGATTTCGATGACATGAAATAAAAAAATTTCAGTGCAAAGTTAATCCATGTAAATTTATAAAGAAAATGATTAATTAGAAAAGAATAAAGCCATTCTCTAATTAGCACATAGTCAAAGAACATGAACTGGTAGTTTTCAGGGGAAAAAACAAACCCAGATTTTTAATAGCCACGTGTTAAAAAAAAAGAAAAGAAAAAGAAAAACTGATCCTAATTCCTAAGAATGAAAGAAATAGGAATTTTTAAAGCACTCTAAATCGCTACCTCAACCTATTAGATTAGCATAGATGACAAAAATAAAAATGCCAATATGGATATATTATAGTAGTCATTAAGCTATGTGTGTAGTAGTTTAACGTGGCAGCCAGGATTAATGAAATCAAGACAAAAGAAATTGAAAATATATATAATATATATGTATATATAATATTTATTTGTATGTATATTTACACATATAAATATAGAATCACTTTTCACATATCATAGAACTAAACGAAAGGGTGTTCATCAGTTGGAGAATAGTGAAACAGCTTATTATTTATGTATGTAATGGAATATTGTTGTGGCACAACATGATCCAAGGAATAGATTCAGAGAGACCTGGTCCACTATTATAAACTAATGCAGTGAGAAATGAAAAGTAGGGAAACAACTTACACAATGGATGCAACATTGTTAAGAGTATAACTTTGAAAAAAATAATAGTTTTTTTTAATTAAAGCTTTTTTTTTAATTAAAGCTTTTTATTTGTATAACGTATGTATGGGTAGTTCCCCAACATTGATCTTTACAAAGCTTTCCATTACAAATTTTATCCCCAGTCCCCTCCTCTCCCCTAGATGGCAGGAAGTCCACTACATGTTAATAATATTGAAATGCTTGAGAAGTTATGCAAGAAAAATCCTATCTACAAGAAAAAAAAAAGAATCAGAGAAAGGCAACACAATGCAAGCAAATGTCAATAGAGATCATGAAAATGTTACGTTGTGGTCCATATTTCATATCCCTCTCTCTGGGTGTATATGGTTTTCTTCAGTGAACAATTGGAACTGGTTTGAGACAATTCTTTGTTGCAGAGAGCCATGTCCATTAGAATTGATCATTATGTAATACTGTTGTTGCTGTGTATGATGATCCCCTGGTTCTGCTCATTTCACTCAGCATCAGTTCATGCAAGTCCCTCCAGGCCTCTCTGAAATCATCCTGCTGGTCGTTTCTTACAGAGCAATAATATTCCATAACATTCATATACCATAATTTATTCAGCCACTCTCCAATTGATGGGCATCCCTTCAGTTTCCAGTTTCTAGCCACTACAAAAAGAGCTGCCACAAACATTCTTGCACAGGTGGGTTCCTTTCCCTCCTCTAAGATCTCTTTGGAATATAGGCCCAGTAGAAACACTGCTGGGTCAAAGGGTATGCACAGTTTGACAACTTTTTGAGCATAGCTCCAAATTGCTCTCCAGAATGGTTGGATCCGTTCACAGTTCCACCAACAATGTATTAGTGTCCCAGTTTTCCCACATCCCCTCCAACATTCATCATTATCTTTTCCTGTCATTTTAGCCAATCTGACAGGTGTGTAGTGGTACCTCAGAGTTGTCTTAATTTTCATTTCTCTGATCAATAGTGATTTGGAGCAACTTTTCATATGACTAGAGATGGTTTTAATTTCATCATCTGAAAATTGTCTGTTCATATCCCTTGACCACTTATCTATTGAAG
>JAJPUD010002573.1:279106-310920 GCA_023553655.1 Myrmecobius fasciatus
CCTCTTTATATCTAGATCATGAACCCATTTAGATCTTATCTTGGTATGTGGTATTAGGTATGGGTCAAGCCCTAATTTCTTCCACACTAGTTTCCAATTTTCCCAGCGGTTTTTGCCGAATAGTGAATATTTATCCCAAAAGCTGGGGTCTTTGGGTTTATCGAATACTAGATTGTTAAGGTTAATGCCTAGATTGTCCTGATATCCTATCCTGTGCCACTGATCGACTGCTCTATTTCTTAGCCAGTACCAAACGGTTTTGATGACCGCTGCTTTATAATATAGTTTTAGATCTGGTACAGCAAGGCCACCTTCATCTGCCTTTTTTTTCATTAATCCACTTGAAATCCTTGACCTTTTGTTCTTCCAAATGAACTTTGCTACTATTTTTTCTAGATCTGTAAGATAATTTCTTGGGAGTTTGATTGGCATGGCACTAAATAAGTAGATTAGTTTGGGTAGTATTGTCATTTTTATTATGTTCGCTCTGCCTACCCATGAGCACTTAATATTTTTCCAATTGATTAGGTCTGATTTTATTTGTGTGGAAAGTGTTTTGTAATTTAGTTCATATAATTTCTGACTTTTCCTTGGCAGATAAATTCCCAAATATTTTATCCTATCATCTGCTATTTGGAATGGAATTTCTTTTTGTATCTCTTGCTGCTGAACTTTGTTTGTAATATAAAAATAATACTTTTAATCAATGTAACATCCTATCATAACTAGAGAGGCCTGAAAAAGAAGTAAAATAAGCACCTCTTAACATAGAGGTAATGAAATATAGAATAAAGATTATATTTTCAGGCATAGATGATGTGATTATTTGTTTTGCTTGACTGCTTATTTGCTATAAAGAAGACTTTATTTTCCTTATTTTTTTTTAATTTAAAAAAGGATATGGGAATGTTTGGAATTTGTGATATGGATGGAGCATTTTAAAAAATGTACAAAAGAGAGTAAAGAGAGATAAGGAGGAGGAATCAAATAAAGACTAAGAGATTACTACTAATATAGTAGATTGGAAAGAAAAAGACATTTATTCAAATTCTTAGGCTAGCTTTTTGGGACAATGTTTTAAATAATTCATTGAAAATATAGGTGGGGATGAAATCAAATGGTTAAATTTCTACGGTGGAAGTGAATCTAAAAGAATATAATAGTGGACTTTAAAATAAATTATTTAAATAAAGATTAAAAAGTAAGCATTGCCTAAAAAAACCTTTAAGGATAGAGAATATATTGATTAACACAACTTCTTGTTTTTCTTTTTTCTTTTTAAAGATGTTATAAATGAAAGATAGAAACAGGGACATACAATGAGCATGGATACAAAAGAGTAGCATAGTGGTATAGCCTTTCAAGAAGAGTATTGGGAAAGTGGGCACCAAAATGAAATGGAAACAAAAAATCATATTACAAGAATGTGTGAATGAAATGCAATTTGTCCTACTATAGTGAGTAAACAAAGAAATAAAGTTATTGATCCATGGAAAATTTGAGGTAATGCAGCAATTTGTTTATCATTCTGGACTATTGATATTAGATTCAAATTCAAAAATTCCATGGATAGATTTCAGAAAATCTATTAACTTGAAGGAAAAACACATTAAAATTTTATTTTCTTTAACTTTTAATTGAAATTTAGAATTTTATTCAATAATGATGGTCAGAGGTGCAAAAACTCCTAAGTTCAGACAAGTTAGATTAAAATAGTATTGGACAAATATTTAATAAATTTAAAATTAATTTCTCATTTTCTCAATCAATATGTGGCCCATATCACTGATGTAGGCAACAATTTTTTTTTTTTGAGAAATGCTCCAAGAAGCTTCCTCAGAATGACAAAGAAGTCCATGATCCAAAACAAAGACTCCCTATTCTAACCCACAATTTTATCTATTCTTCCTTGTTTTTGTAGCTGTAGATTTTTATAAGAATCTTGTTGATTACCATTTTGAATAAAGCAGAATCAAGCATAGCTGCCTGGGAAAATTATCTTCTTTTATTTCATGATTATGATGATCCTTTACTTGCTATTCTTTTAATATAACAATTTCATTCCACTTAATTTCATAGCCTAAATCTCTCTCATCAGCATTTTTAATATGTGGGTCTGCTTTTGCCATGGATTTTATCAAATAATTTAACACTACCTACTTTTTAACCTATTAAAAATAAACCATGAACTGACTGAATCCTACTCATTCTCTCTTGGTAAACTTAACATTATTCAATTTTCAGTGATTACCTGTAGTCAGATAATTTGCATTTGTTCCAATCATTCCTTTATATTTCCAAGCTATATTTCAAATTGCTGTCCAATACTTCAAATTAAATCAAATCCATCAATTTCCCCTAAAAAACCTTTTCCTTCTATTGAATTGATTCTTTCTTTTCATGGGACTAATGTTGCTGTCTCATATGTTTCAAACTTTTAACATCACCTTTGAATTCTCTCCCTCCTTTTACCCTACAAATAATTTTCACTAGGTTTGACCGATTCTCCTTTCACAAAATCTTTCTTTCCCATCTTCTCCCCTTTCCTACTGATATAGTTCAGGCTCTCATTTTCTTTCAACTGGAGTATTGCAGTATATTTCTTTTTGGTTTCATTGTTTTCATTTCCTGTACCTTTAATTCCTCTTTCCATATAATTAAATAAAAAATTATCTTCTTCCCTATTCCTTTTCTTAAAAATTTGCAGTGGCTCTGTATTATCCATGGAAAATGTTTAAAACTTTTAATCTGTCATTTAAGTTCTTTCACAATTATAATCCAAATGTCCATGTATATTACATGTTTCTCTCCTTCCTCTTGAGCTATATTACTATCAAACTGGACCAGTTATCACTCTCTCAGTTCCTCCTGCTCTCTTCTACCTCCCTGACTACAAATTGATGATTATGCAGAGAGTGTTCTTTCCTTTATTTGTATATAATTAATAATAACTCACCTTTGTATATTTCTCTAATATATACAAGTACATACAGCACAACAATCCAGTGAGAACCATGACATGAATAATGTCCACATTGTACAAATGACTCTTACAAGTTAAACGGTTTGCTTAGAATTAATCAATCCAGCAAACAATTAACAGGCATTACTCAATAATTAACCATTTGAAAGGCACTGACCTGCATTCTGGAAATTAAAAAAGGATAAAGTCTAGTCCTTGTCCTCAAGGGGCTCCTAATCTAAAGAGGGAGACAGCATACAAATAGCTATAATCATAAAATATATATAATATAACTACAAGGTAATGATGTACAAAATAAGTGTTTAAAAGGGAGGACAGAAAAGGGCTGAGCTAGAGAAAGTCTAGGCTCAAAGCAGTTTTTAGTCATAGGTTTTAGAGAAGTGAGAAGAAGGGATTCTCTGGCTTTAAAATACTGGGGTTTACCAACATGAGAGAATAAAATTTGCACTAAAGATCTAATTAGAATGTGAGTAAATGCACTCATAGATTTGGGTTCTGGTAAGAGAGCTCTTCTTTGATTTGGTAGTGAGCATCACTAAGTCAACTAATATCTATTAAGCTATGTTAATATATTGCATCTTCCAATCACTGGTTAAACACTGAAGATTTTAAAAAAAACCCCAAAACAAAGTTTGTTTTTGCTCTCAAGGAACTCACAGCTCAATGCAAGGTAGAAAAATGGATAGAAAACTTAACCTAGAGTCAAGAAAACATGAGTTTTGAATATGTTGTGTTATTCTGAACCAATCATTTAATTTCTGTCTGCCTTAGTTTCCTCAATTGGAAAACTGGGCTAAGCATGAGACCTAACTATCTGACTGTTGTTAGGATAAAATGTGATAATATGTGTAAAGTGCTTTGCAAAATTTAACTTGCCATATAAATATTAGCTATTGTTACTATTATTATTTCTAATCAGTGCTAGGCAATCTATGGATGTCACATGAATTTTCTTCTTAGGTAATGAGTTCCCCGTAAATAAGAGTGTTGTATAATATATGGGTTTTATGCTTCATATAGTTGTAAAATGGGATTACTTTAAAGCTTCCTTCAAGCAATGGCTTAAATAGTTACATTAGGATCATAAGGATTTTTGTTTGTTCTGTCTATATATGTGATGTCATTATTTTAGGGAATTTCAGGAGAAGAAACTCCCTATGCCCATGCAAATAGAGAGATGAAATATATAGCTTTAAATTATTTCTTAGAACAATAAATCAAGTGACTTCAAGTGATAATATTATACTGCCAGTGTTTGTAAGAGTCAGTATGTGAACCAAGGTGCCCTGTCCCTGAGGCAAAACACCTTGTTATTTCATCAGAGGATGTAGTAACATCATTGACATAGGAAACCTATGAGGCAAAACACTTTGTTGTTTCATCAGAGGATGTAGTGACATTGACATAGGGGACTTATGACAACATCATTAATATAGGGGACCTATGACAAGTATATTAGCTCCTTTTAGCCAGTGGGATATGGCTTTAAAAAAAAAAGAGTTCCACTGACCAACAAAGGTCTAAAATAATGAAATCCCTTAGGAAGTAATTTCTTCAATTGGAATAATGTGGTCAATTGATTCTCAGGAATTCTGCTGCATTATTACAGTATTGCACAGAAATTAGATGAATTCTTGCACATTTCAATGCAATTAAAGAGTGATAAAACTCCTAACTCATTTTCATTTAAAATGTGCAGACAGGTGCAAAGATGTCAAGCTATTTGTTCCTTTTTAAAATATATGGTTCTAATTTTTTGGAAAGGTCACTAGAGGAATATGATTACTGTTGAAGGAGGGCAATTTAAAGAAACATTTTAGAATATTTCTGAAAGAAGATAAGGACAGAAATTATTTACCAAATACTTGCTCTTAATTAAAGTGAATTTTTGAGGGTAATATGATTTGGAGTGAAACTGGGAAATATATGGGACACTTATTATTAAATCAATACTAAAATTAATTTTCTACTGGTGTCCATTTGGCTAATTTGGACATTCAAATTCAGGGCAGATTTCTTAACCACTTCATAACCTTAATTATAATTAAATCTTGGCAGAAGAGAGGCAAAGATTTGAGCCTTGGACAAAGTACCTCTAGCACATCATGGGAAATAAAGACTAAACTGCATGATAAATTATTTAATTAGAGAATGTATAATCAATGAAGAATCAGAATCTCAGAATTAGAAGGGAACTCGGAGGTCATACATTTTAATTCTCAGATGACCTAGCATTGTTTTCTACAACATACTTGACAAGTATTAGTTTAACCCCTGCCTATAAACTTTTAAAATGGGGAAGGGAAGAAACATTACATTCTGGGGAAAGACATTTCACTTTATCATTCCTCTTTTTCTTTGTATCAAAACAAAATTTCTCAACTTTTTTGTGGGGGGGGGGCTGAGGCAATTGGGGTTAAGTGACTTGCCCAGGGTCACAGAGCTAGGAAGTGTTAAGTGTCTGATACCAGATTTGAACACAGGTCTTCTTGACTTCAGGACTGGTGTTCTATCCACTGCATCATCTAGCTGCCCCCTCTAACTTTTCAATTTCCAATCATGGCTACTATCTCAGTTCTTTGCAGTCAAGCATAAGAAGTAGAATCTTTCTTCTACATGATTATTGTTCATGCCTCCCTTAATTCTTTCCCCTACCTAACTTAAACATCATCAGTTTAAAACAATCTTATTATAATTAAGTCAAAACCTCTATCTTAATTTTCTTTTTCTAGTTACTCTCAGCTTATTGATGTTCTTCCTAAGTCATGATTTCTAAACATCAATTTAACAACATAAAATAAGCACCTTGTGTGTGTAAATCACTATGAAATCAAGTCAGCAAACATTATTAGGCATCTTCTATGCAAAAAAATCACTAAGTGCAGGAAATGGGAAGATGGAAGTCCTTCCAGAGGCACTATTAACTCTTTATTCTGTAGTGATCTTGTGAAAAATGGGTTATTCCTTAAGAATGTCTCTTTGAGAATGCCCACAATTCAATACAAATGATTTTTATAAAGGATTTTATATTTGGAAGGGCACATTATTGAATAGGTATTTATAGTATCTTCATCTATCTCATCCACTCTGTCTTTCTGACTGTTTATATCTCTGTCTGTGTCTCCATCTGTCTGTCTCTCTCTCTCCCCTGTCATTCTCTCTCCTGTGTCTCTCTGTGTATGTGTGGGTGGATGGTCTTGGTTTATGTCTCTGTTTTTATGTCCCTTTCTCTCTCTCTGTCTCTGTGTGTCTCACATAGACTTTATTTTTTTTTGTATTTTCCCCTCCTTTAGACACTTTTTTTTATGTCATTCAAAGCCTTCATTGTTCCAGATTAAGTATCTGAAAGACTCTGGTATAAAAATGCATTTTGACCTATCCTCTTTGTGCGGAAAAAGGAAACAGGAAAATCAAATTGTTAGTCTCAAGAATGATAAGGGAGAACTTTCCTCCAATGAAGAGGAAATTAAAGCAATAATTAGGAGTTACTTTGCCCAGCTTTATGCCAGTAAGGTTGATAATCTGAATGAAATGGAGGAATATCTACAAAAATATAGATTGCCGAGGTTAACAGAAGAGGATATAAATTATTTAAATAGTCCCATATTAGAAAAAGAAATAGAACAAGCCATTAACCAACTCCCTAAGAAAAAATCTCCAGGGCCAGATGGATTTACATGTGAATTCTACCAAACATTCAAAGAATAATTGATTCCAATACTACACAAACTATTTGAGAAATTAGGGACAGAAGGTATACTACCAGAATCCTTCTATGAGACCGATATGGTGCTGATAGCTAAACCAGGTAGGGTAAAAACAGAGAAAGAAAACTATAGACCAATTTCCCTAATGAATATTGATGCAAAAATTTTAAATAAGATTTTAGCAATGAGATTACAGAAAGTCATTCCCAGGATAGTACACTATGACCAAGTAGGATTTATACCAGGGATGCAGGGCTGGTTCAATATTAGGAAAACTATCAGCATAATTAATTATATTAATAATCAAATTAACAAAAACATATGATTATCTCAATAGATGCAGAAAAAGCCTTTGACAAAATCCAACACCCTTTCCTATTAAAAACACTAGAGAGTATGGGAATAAATGGGCTTTTCCTTAAAATGATCAGTAGCGTCTATTTAAAACCACCAGCAAGCATCATATGTAATGGAGACAAACTAAAACCATTCCCAATGAGATCAGGAGTGAAACAAGGCTGCCCACTGTCACCATTACTATTTAATATTGTATTAGAAATGTTAGCTTTAGCAATAAGAGAAGAAAAAGAGATAAAAGGAATCAGAGTAGGTAATGAAGAAACCAAATTATCACTCTTTGCAGATGACATGATGGTATACTTAGAGAACCCTAGAGATTCAACTAAAAAACTACTGGAAACAATTCACAACCTTGGCAAAGTTGCAGGATTCAAAATTAATCCACATAAATCATCAGCATTTTTATATATTACCAACAAAGTTCAGCAGCAGGAGATACAAAAAGAAATTCCATTCCAAATAGCAGATGATAGGATAAAATATTTGGGAATCTATCTGCCAAGGAAAAGTCAGAAACTATACGAACTAAATTACATAACACTTTCCACACAAATAAAATCAGACCTAATCAATTGGGAAAATATTAAGTGCTCATGGGTAGGCAGAGCGAACATAATAAAAATGACAATACTACCCAAACTAATCTACTTATTTAGTGCCATACCAATCAAACTCCCAAGAAATTATTTTACAGATCTAGAAAAAATAGTAGCAAAGTTCGTTTGGAAGAACAAAAGGATTTCAAGGGGATTAATGAAAAAAAAGGCAGATGAAGGTGGCCTTGCTGTACCAGATCTAAAACTATATTATAAAGCAGTGGTCATCAAAACCGTTTGGTACTGGATAAGAAATAGAGCAGTTGATCAGTGGCACAGGATAGGTTATCAGGACAACCTAGGCATTAACCTTAACAATCTAGTGTTAGATAAACCCAAAGACCACAGCTTTTGGGATAAATACTCTCTATTTGGCAAAAACTGCTGGGAAAATTGGAAACTAGTGTGGAAGAAATGAGGGCTTGACCCATACCTAACACCACATACCAAGATAAGATCTAAATGGGTTCATGATCTAGATATAAAGAGGGACTTTGTAAGCAAGTTAGAGGAACGTAATATAGTTTATCTCTCAGACCTGTGGAGATGGAACAAATTTATGTCCAAAGAAGACTTGGAACACCTAATTGAACACCAGATGGATAATTTTGACTATATTAAGTTAAAAAGTTTCTGTACAAACAAAAAAATGCAGACAAGATTAGGAGGGAAGCATCAAATTGGGAAATCATCTTTACATTTAATGGTTCTGACAAAGGCCTCATTTCTAAAATATATAGAGAATTTCTCATATTTATGAGAATTCAAGCCACTCTTCAATTGATAAGTGGTCAAGGGATATGAACAGACAATTTTCAGATGATGAAATTAAAACCATCTCTAGTCATATGAAAAGTTGCTCCAAATCACTATTGATCAGAGAAATGAAAATTAAGACAACTCTGAGGTACCACTACACACCTGTCAGATTGGCTAAAATGACAGGAAAAGATAATGATGAATGTTGGAGGGGATGTGGGAAAACTGGGACACTAATACATTGTTGGTGGAACTGTGAACAGATCCAACCATTCTGGAGAGCAATTTGGAGCTATGCTCAAAAAGTTATCAAACTGTGCATACCCTTTGACCCAGCAGTGTTTCTACTGGGCCTATATTCCAAAGAGATCTTAGAGGAGGGAAAGGGCCCCACATGTGCAAGAATGTTTGTGGCAGCCCTTTTTGTAGTGTCCAGAAACTGGAAACTGAAGGAATGCCCATCAATTGGAGAGTGGCTGAATAAATTATGGTATATGAATGTTATGGAATATTATTGCTCTGTAAGAAACGACCAGCAGGATGATTTCAGAAAGGCCTGGAGGGACTTACATGAACTGATTCTGAGTGAAACGAGCAGAACCAGGAGATCATCATGCACAGCAGCAACAGTATTACATGATGATCAATTCTGATGGACATGGCTCTCTGCAATAAAGAATTGTCTCAAACCAGTTCCAGTTGTTCACTGAAGAAAACTATATACACCCAGAAAGAGGGACATGAAATATGGACCACAAAGTAACATTTTCATGATCTCTATTGACATTTGCTTGCATTGTGTTGCCTTTCTCTGATTCTTTTTTTTTTCTTGTAGATAGGATTTTTCTTGCATAACTTCTCAAGCATTTCAACATTATTAACATGTAGTGGACTTCCTGCCATCTAGGGGAGGGGAGGGGACTGGGGGTAAAATTTGTATTGGAAAGCTTTGTAAAGATCAAGGTTGGGGAACTACCCATACATATGTTATACAAATAAAAAGCTTTAAAAAAATAGAAAACTTAATTAATGGAACAAACTAAATAAGAGAGGATCATAAATAATAGAACACAATAGCGCCATATTTGACAATGTGAAAATACTAATTACTTAGGAAAAAATCCGTAAGAGCTAGTGAGAAAATTGGAGTGAAATAAAGTTTAAAAAGATAGAAAAATGTCAATGGGACAGACTAAAAAAGAGAGAATTGGAAATAATCAAGGTCAATAATTCAATATTTGAAAGACTTGAAAATACTAATCACTTAGGAGAAAAATTCCTAAAAACTGGTAGGAACATTGGAATGGATCCTCGCTTAGACTAATTCTACAATGAATTTAAAAGAACATAAGGTTTTTATACTAAGTATAATTTTAAAAAAATTAGAAGAGAAACAAAGTCAGTCAGTCATTAAAAACTATGCTAACCACTTAAGTTACAAAAAGAAGTGAAAAATAATCCTTAACCTTCAAGAAGTTCAGAATTTAGTTGGAGAGATCTCTTTCATAACTATTAAGTAGGAGATGAAATATTAACCAGGGAAAGGATAAAGACAATTAAAAAGGGATGAACTAGAACATATTGCTCTCATAAAATTAATAGTCTTTTGCATAGATAAAATATTATGTAGAATAAAAAAGAAAAGACTAGCTGGGGAGAGTACACAGCAATTGGGCAAAGATGTCAAAAGATGGAAATGCACAATTTTTCAAAGGTGTGGGTAAAATAGGCATATGAGCACATTTTTGGAGGAACAATGAACTGGTACAACCATGAAAAAGATGTAATTATGCAATTCAAGTGGCTGAAACAGTTATACCCTTTGATTTGGTAATCCTACTTTAGGTATATACCCCTAATAAATTATTGATAAAAAGAAAATAAATCCATATATATGAAAATATTTATGGTAACACTTTCTGTGGTAGAGCATAAGTGGAAACAGTTAGACATTCATTGATTTGAGAATGACAAAGAAAATCTTTTATTGAGTTGAGAATGGCTAAGAAAATTTTGGAACATAAAAAAATCACAGAAATATTACTATACTATAATTAGTGACAAAATTATAAATGTAGTAATTCAAAGAATCTTTGTAAAGTAAGCAGGACTAAAGAAACAACATATACTAATGGAGTCAAGCTAGAACCATTCCCAATAAGATCAGGAGTGAAACAAAGCTGCCCACTGTCACCATTACTATTTAATATTGTATTAGAAATGTTAGCTTTAGCAATAAGAGAAGAAAAAGAGATAAAAGGAATCAGAGTAGGTAGTGAAGAAACCAAATTATCACTCTTTGCAGATGACATGATGGTATACTTAGAGAACCCTAGAGACTCCACTAAAAAACTACTAGAAACAATTCACAACTTTAGCAAAGTGGCAGGATTCAAAATTAATCCACATAAATCATCAGCATTTTTATATATTACCAACAAAGTTCAGCAACAAGAGATACAAAAAGAAATTCCATTCAAAATAACTGTTGATAGTATAAAATATTTGGGAATTTATCTGCCAAGGGATAGTCAAGAACTATATGAACTAAACTACAAAACACTTTCCACACAAATCAAATCATACCTAGTCAATTGGAAAAACTTAAAATGCTCATGGGTAGGACGAGCGAATATAATAAAAATGACAATACTACCCAAACTAATTTACTTATTTAGTGCCATACCAATCAAACTCCCAAGAAATTATCTTACAGATCTAGAAAAAATAGTAGCAAAGTTCATTTGGAAATACAAAAGGTCAAGACTTTCAAGGGGATTAATGAAAAAAAAAAGGCTGACGATGGTGGACTTGCTGTACCAGATCTAAAACTATATTATAAAGCAGTGGTCATCAAAACCATTTGGTACTGGCTAAGAAATAGAGTAGTTGATCAGTGGAATAGGATAGAAGCACAAGACAAACTAGGCAATAACTATAGCAATTTGGTTTTTGATAAACCCAAAGACCCCAGCTTTTGGGATAAGTATTCACTATTTGACAAAAACTGCTGGGAAAACTGGAAACTAGTGTGGAAGAAATTAGGGCTTGACCCACATCTAACACCACATACAAAGATAAGATCTAAATGGGTTCATGATCGGGATATAAAGAGTGATACTATAAGTAAATTAGAGGAATGTAATATAGTTTACCTCTCAGACCTATGGAGATGGAATAAATTTATGTCCAAAGAAGAACCGGAATTCTTAATTGAAAACCAGATAGATAACTTTGACTATATTAAGTTAAAAAGTTTTTGTACAAACAAAATCAATGCAGACAAGATTAGGAGGGAAGGAATAAATTGGGAAATCATCTTTACATTTAAGGGATCTGATAAAGGTCTCATCTCTAAAATATATAGAGAATTGTCTCATATTTATAAAAATTCAAGCCATTCTCCAATCAACAAATGGTCAAAGGATATGAACAGACAATTTTCAGAGGATGAAATTAAAACTATTTATAGTCATATGAAAAGGTGCTCCAAATCACTATTGATCAGAGAAATGCAAATCAAGACAACCCTGAGATACCACTTAACACCTGTCAGATTGGCTAAAATGACAGGAAAAGTTAATGATGAATGTTGGAGGGGATGTGGGAGGGCTGGGACACTGATGCATTGTTGGTGGAGCTGTGAACGGATACAGCCATTCTGGAGAATAATTTGGAGCTGTGCTCAAAAAGTTATCAAACTGTGCATACCCTTTGACCCAGCAGCATTTCTATTGGGCTTATATCCCAAAGAAATCATAAAGGAAGGAAAAGGCCCCACATATGCAAGAATGTTTGTGGCAGCCCTTTTTGTGGTGGCTAGAAACTGGAAATTGAATAGATGCCCTTCAATTGGAGAATGGCTGAATAAATTATGGTATATGAATATTATGGAATATTATTGTTCTGTAAGAAATGACCAGGATGATTTCAGAGAGGCCTGGAGAGACTTGCATGAACTGATGCTGAGTGAAATGAGCAGAACCAGGAGATCATTATACACAGCAACAACAGTACTATATGACGATCAATTCTGATGGACATGGCTCTCTTCAACAATGAAATGTTTCAAACCACCTCCAATTGTTCACTGAAGAAAGCCATATACACCCAGAGAGAGGGATATGAAATGTGGACCACAACATAACATTCTCATACTCCTTGATTGATGTTTGCTTACATTGTGTTTCCTTTATCTGATATATCGTTTGTGTAGACAAGATTTTTCTTGCACAACAATGACAAGTTTGGAAATATGTATACATATATTTGATTTGCCAATATTTTAACATAATTAACATGTAGTGGATATCCTGCCATCTAGGGGAGGGGTGGGGAGTTGGGGGATAAATTTGTAACGGAAAGCTATGTAAGGGTTATTGTTGAAGAATTACCCACACATATGTTATGCAAATAAAATTAAAAAAATAAAATTAAAAAAAAGAGAAACAACATATACAATGACTACACCAATGTAAATGATAGAAAAAATACTAAACAATAAAAAGAATGCTGTAAAAGAGCAAAGAACAAAGGAAAGATGGCAAAATGCCTTTATTTTAGAGATATATGGGGAGTCCATGGATATGGAACATTGCATATAGGTCAGATTTGGTTGGTATTGGTTATTGGTTATATTGCTTATATTGGTTATTGGTTAATTTTATTGGACTTTTTCCTCTTCTTTTTGGTCTTTTGAGTGTTTAAAAATCATTATATGGAAAGGCTCTCAATGATATAAAAACAAAATATATCAATAAAATTATACATATTATGTGCCAGACATTGTGCTCAGTCTGACGATATAAATATAAGCACAAATAGTGACAGTCTCTTCCCTCAAGTTATGCAAATCACTCTTAAGTTCCTCTACATAGAGATTCCAGGATAAACTCATAAAGGCAAGAAGAATGGAGAAGGAAGTGCATCTAGCAATGGAATATTTTATGGTAAAAATAATGAAGGGACAATTGGATATTTCAGGGCAAGGTCCCAAGAGTTACAGCTTTCACTATGTGCAAGGCATTCTATGAATTAGAGATAGAAAGACAAGAATGAAAAAATATGTATCTTTTGAGATGCGTGCAACATAAACAAAACACATACAAAAATAAGTAAATGATAGGAAATTTCAAGAAGTAGAGGTTATAAATAATTCAACAAATCTTTATTAAATACATATTATGTTCAAGTCATTGACACAGGCACTAAGGAGACAAATACAGACGTATGTCTCTCAATAAATTTATATTCTACTTTTTGGGGTAGTTAGGTAGGATAAAGCATATGGATAGGTTTGAGATAAAATATAATTTCTTTTTCATATTATCATAATAAAATAAAATTATGCCCATACTCTCTAAGTATACCCATAACAGAAATATAGTTCTCAAGAGTTTTTTTTTCCTTTTTTACCTTTTTATGCTTCTCTTGGGTTCTGTGTTTAGAGATCAAATTTTTCGTTCAGTTCTCATCTTTTCATCATAAATGGATGAAGATCACCTATATTGTTGAAAGTCCATGTTCTTCCCTGAAAGATAATGCTCATTTTAGCTGGATAGCTTATTCTTGGCTGCCATCCAAGTTCCTTTGCCTTTCAGAATATCAGATTGCAGGCCCCTAAAGGTAGAAGCTGCTAGGTCCTGGGTAATCCTGATGATGGCTCCTCCATATATAATTTGTTTCTTTCAGGCTTCTTGCAGTATTTTTTCCTTGGTGTGATAATTCTGAAATTTAATGTTTTTTTGTTTGTTTGTTTATTTGTTTTGCAAGGCAATTGGGGTTAAGTGACTTGCCCAGGGTCACACAGCTAGGGAATGTCTGAGATCAGATTTGAACTCAGGTCCTCCTGACTTCAGGGCTGGTGCTCTATTCACTATGCCACCTAGCTACTCCGATAATTCTGAAATTTAGCCACAATATTCCCTTGGGGATTGAATTTTGGGGTCTCTTTCAGGGAGTGATCAGTGAATTCTTTCAATGGCTATTTTACCTTCTGATTCTAAGAAATTAGGGCAATTTTCCTTTATAATTTCCTGTAAGATAATGTCTAGGTTCTTTTTTTCATCATGACTTTCAGGAAGTACAATAATCCTTAGATTGTTTCTCCTGCATCTATTTTCCAGGGCAGGTTTTTTTCTAGGAGGTATTTTATATTTTCTTCTTTTTTTTTTTCTTTTTTATGGTTTTGTTTGAGTGATTCTTGAAGTTGTATTGAGTTATTCAGTTCCATTTGTTCAATTCTAATTTTTAGTGTATTATTTTCTTCAGTTACCTTTTTTAGCTCCTTTTATATTTGACCAATTGAATTGTTTTTTTCATTGCATTTTTTTCCCATTTTACAAATTCTGTTTTTGGTATCTTTTCCATATCTATTTTGTAAAGAGTTATATGCCTTTTCCATTTCATCAAATATTTTTATAGGAACTTAAATGTTTTTCCCTCCCTTCTTGCAAAGATCTCATTTCCTTTCCCCATTTTTCTTCTAATTCTCTTTTAAGATCCCTTATGAAATCTTCCACGATAGTTTTGTGAAATGAGGACCAGCTCATATCTCACTTTAGGGCTTCATCTGGAGTTGATTTTCCTTTAGGAATCTCAGGATTTGAGGTCTGTTCTTCTCTCTCTCCATAAAAGCTGTCTATGATGAGAGTTCTTTTTGTTTTTTTTGGGGGGGGGTTGCTCATGTTTTAAGGTATGAAGTTGGCTCTTAACACAAGGAGCTTTAACACAGCTGCTTTGAATTGCCCTGGGACAATTCTGCTAATTGACTTCTAGTGCTGGGTAATTGTGGCTAAGTCCCACGTTCTTCTGGGCCCAGTAGTTTACAATTTGCCTTTTGTAACAAATCTGCTAGATCACCCACTTGCAACCAGGACAAAGTAGCCTAAGAGGCTCACAGAAGATTCCTAAGTACGTGGAAGCTGCAGTGCTCGGACTCCTTGCCCCAGCTCCCAGAACTCCTTGGCTTCCTGTGCTGAGGTCTAAGCTCAGCAGACTGTCTCCCTGCCCATTTGAAAAAGACCTGTTCTGAAATTCTTCCAAGATTTCTTCTGCTGTGTTGTACTCCAAATATTTGTGGATTCTGTGACTCTAAACCTAGTTCAAAGGCTTAATCTTCTGTTGGTTTGAGAGAAGGCCAGAGGAGGTCACAGAAAGTCATGTCTGCTCTCCACCATCTTGGCTTCGTCCCTCTAAAAAAATAATTTCAATTAGTAAGAAACACTCATAACTGAAGACATGAGAAAATGTTTACATGGGGCAAATCTTGAAGGAAAAAAAAAACAAGAGTGAAGAAGGGATACATTACAGATATAGGGGACGTTATGCACATACAAATTGGGGTAGTAGATGAAATCTCAAGCATTTTTTGAGGAAGTATAGAAATATGAGATATGGATTGAGAATAAAAGAAAGGTAAGGGAGCCAGCATTTCAGCTATTACTTGGATTGTTGAAATAGACTATTAGCTTACTTGACTCAGTTTGCTTGACCCAATTCAATAAGTTAATTAGTCAATAAATGTTTACAAAGTATATGTTATTTGCACAGCATAGTATTAGTGCCAAGAACAGAAAAAAAGGCAAAAAATGTGGTTCTCACCCTCAAGAGCTCAAATTCTAAAAGTCACAACATGGAGCAACAATAAAAAATTATACATAAATTATGTATGCAATATAAATGGAAGATAAACTCCAAGGGAGAGCACTAGCAATGGGAAGATAGTAACCATTTCCTAAATATCTAAAAGACAATCTAAAGTGCCCCCTGACATTTTTTTTTATTTTTTCCTACCCTCTTTTCTTTTGAACTTCCCTTTAAAATCAAAATGTTTATTTTGTTCCTGTAATAATCTTCTTCATTATTATTCTTCCTCTTACCCTTCCTCTCCATCTCCACTTGTTTCCCCTTGAGTTTGATGTGTTTCTATACCAAACTGTATGTATATGTGTTCAGAACTCATATATAAAACATTAGATTGGAACTTAGAACATAGCAGGCACTTAATAAATGCTTTATTGATTAACTGATTTAATTGCTGCAGGAATCCTCCAATGAAAAGGGAAAATTTTACAAGAAAGAAAAAAATATTTGAAAGTAAAATTTGCTTTCTTCACCATTTTTTCTATGTTATTGTTAGAAGAGGGTTGATCTCATCTTCCATTCACCCTCCAGGCTTAATAAATTTTATCCCTTCCCAGGTTCTTCTCTTCTAGAACAAAACAGTGGTATATGACTTAAGTTCAAAATTGGGTGATCTGTCTAGGAAAGAGGACTTTGAGAATTAGTATCTATATCCAAATCAAGTTATTACATTTTCCTGAAACAGTTAATGATGCATATAGTGGCATAACCAATGACTAATAAATGACTGAGGTATGAAGAAATAAAAGAAATGGTGCTTGCCTTCAGAGAGCTAATATCCTGTTTGGGAAAGTAGAACTATAGTATGTGAATTCTAGGATATATTCATCAAAAATTCGAAGAGGAATCAAGTTTTCAAGTTGGTCTTTCATGAATAGTACTTTGTTAACTTTTTGGTTGAATCATTATTTTAACAAAACAGGAATTAGGCTCATGTGACGTCCTGGAACAGCTTTCTCTAGGTTTTGAAGGGAAGAGAAAATAAATTTTGTTCTACTTTGTGGCTTAATTACTTTCCATAGGAGAGAAAACCTATAAAATCTGTCTTGAACAGTCTCAGACTTACACTCACACAAAATCACAATCCCATTCACAGGTATAATTTATGAATGGAAATGAGAATGACAATTCTCTATATTAGAATTTCTTACTCAGTGATTTTTCAATTCTTAATTTTCTCATAGCCTTCCTATTCTAAACACACACACACATATGTATATATATGTTTATATAGAATACTTCCATTTTTAGTTTTAATTTTAAAAATTACATATAGATGATAAAATTATCTAGATTTCAACCCTGATATGTTAGACAATAATAGTACTGAGTTATGGATAAGAAAGATTATTTTAGAATGTGGGGCATTTATTGAAGCAGAAAGACCCCCTGGGAAACCATTGAAATCCAAAGGAAGATAGAGATCTATACTGGGATTGTATCATTGGCAATAGAGTGAAGAAGATTCATGTGAGAGATTATGTGCATGTCCGTGGGATTCAGTATTTGAGATTATTACATTTGGGAAGTGAGGGAAAAAGAAAATCAAAATTAATATGTAGACAATGGAGAACTATTTAGATTCAACATATGATTATGTTGTCCATGGTGCTGTGCTAGGAACTAAAAATAATGAAGATAAAATGTCATAGCCCATGGATTTAAGGAAGTTATATTTTTGGAGGTGCAACTGTTTGGATATAGATAACTATAAGTAGTTTCATATGATGGAGGCAAAGTAAGATTCTAAATAAAGGGATCTAGGTATATTTAACTTAGAGAATTAACTCCAGGCCCAGCATTCTATTCACTATGCCAACTAGCTTCCTTGTTGATTTCAACAGAATAGTTTAAAAAAATTGGAGGGGAGAAGTCATATGAATGAATTTCTACTTTGTCTTCTTCAAAGAGAAATTAATAATAGTCAGGAAAAACACATAAGTTGTGCTTGAAAGTGGAGTCCATGGTCTTCAATTTTCTGATTATTTTAAAATCATGGATTAGTTCCAGAAGAAACTTTAGAGAGCATAGTCCAGTCCCTTCATTTTATAAATTATGTAACTTGGGCTCAGAAAGTACAAGTGACTTGCTCAAAATGCCGCAGATAGAAGAATATAGTTCTAGCGTAAGAACCTATATCTTTAGATTGTTTTTTTTTCATTGTTCTATTTTATCTTCTGTATTTCTGGTCTTTTTACTAAACAAGTCAAAATTGATACAAGTCAGGGGACAGTTTCTGAGAACAGATTTTGCCCTCCCCTAGATATTTAGGAGTCAAATCACTGATAGGTCTACATAGAAATGGTGGGCATGTGCTTTCTCATATGTGGTCTCAAAAGAGAGATCTGAGACTTTCTAAGACTTGAAAGTTGTCTCATAAATTCAGATATTTACAAGAACTTGTATTTAGGCACTGATCACCCAAAAGAGAGTTTCCTGAGAATAGCATGCTTCTTGGAGAAATTAGTAAGGACAAAATGATACCTCCCACCAAAGGATTTGTTGTTGTATAAAATGACAAGGAATTATGGTTATTGTCATTGCTTGAAGTTATTCTGACAATCCAGGTCTGATGTAGAATGATGTTTATAAGTATCTTATAATTATCTTCCAAAGTGTTTTCAGTTGATCTGACTTAGTCCAGTTCTTTGGTAGTTAGCAGAACACTTTGAGGCATTTATATATCATGTTATGGTGACAAAAGGTGATTTACTTACCTATGGCAGGAGCAAGATATCAAACAAGAACAGGCATTGAAAACACCTAGAATTAATTCAGATGAGGTGCCTGATTTGTCCATTTTTTTTTTCTACCAGGCAAGTATCAGAAAGCCCCTATTGCTCCTTATTGCTGTTTTATCCTCAGAAAATCAGGATGTCAACAGCTTGAGACTTTATTTCTCCAAGCCAACTAAATCTTTAGAATGGTCTTAATATCTTTTTAAAAAAATCTAACTAGCAGATTTGGGGACAGAGATAGGTTAGAGAGTAGCCTAATGCACTCATTCTGTATTTCTTCATGGTCTCCTGCAAATTCTTGGCATCTTACAGATTTTTGTAGGAGTAAAATTATGTTGCTATATATGTATTTCTGTGTGTATGTGTGCATATGTGTATATGCACACATTTATATATATATACACACACATATATACACATATGTAACTTGTGTGAATAAATATATGTAGTGTGTGTGTTAAATAGATACAGAGAAGGTAATTGCTGTAGAAGATCTAGTATTGCACCTAGAGTCAGGTACACTCATTTTCCTGAGTTCAATTCTAGCCTCAAACTTCCTATAATGCATGATTTTGGGCAAGTAACTTAATTATGTTTACCTTAGCTTCATCATCTGTAAAACAAGCTAGAGAAGAAAATGGCAAACAACTCCAGGATCTTTGCCAAGATGACCTCCAATGTGTTCATAAGGAGTTGGACATAACTGAAAAAATGATTGAACAACATATTATATGCTACAATAATGAGTTGCTCCTAAAATTGAATCAGCAGTGGTAGGGAGGATGGATGGTTTTCATAAAAATTGTAAAATTAGTTTCAGTTTTCCAAAATTTGCCTTCAAACTGGGCTCATTTTAATACCAATATTTTGGGATGTTATATGATTGAATCAAGATTTATTACATTCTTTAAAACATTGGAGAATAAGCTAAGGATTAATAGAAAGCAAGCCAGTGAGAATAACAGAGTTTAACATATTATTAATAGAGAATTATAAAATCATAAAGTATCTCACAATAAAAACATGCTATTTAAGTGAATTTGAAAAGAGAAATATTAAGGGTAGCCATAAGTTGGCCTGAATGTTCCACTGCTATTTTCAGAAAATCTGAAGAATTTAAGAAGCCCCTGAGGACATTAGATTGATGATAAGTGGAATTTGTGTGGCAGGACATGTGCAAAGGTAGCACAGGATGGCCAGGTAGGGATGTTTATAATTTTCATTATTAAAGGTAATAATACCCCCTTTGGTGAGATAATATAGTCATTGGAGTGTTTAAAGTATTTATATACACAATTTATGTGTCATACTAGCAGCTCATATCAAATTATATATTTTTGATGAAAAATATTTAGCAATCTTTAACATATTAAAAATACTCAAAAAATTCCTTGTTCCCCTCTCTTTCCTTTCTCTTTCCCCATTCCTTTTTACTCTTTCTGAACTCCTTTCCTTCTGATACTTTTCTTTCCTTATTATTATTATTTATTATTATTTTTTTCTACTATCTAAAAATGTGGATTACTATCATAATATTTTCAGGACAGAAACTAATTAAATAATTCAACAAAAATTTTTTAGTTGTCTAATATATTCCAGGCACTATATTAGTTCCTTAAGATATGACAAAAGACAAAAATGAAATGGTCCTGGCCTTCATGGAGTTTTCATTCTGTTAGGGTGAAAAATTACTAGAAAATTAAACATAACATGGCAAAGTAATTTCCTTCATTAAGGAGAATGCAAACTTGGCTTATTAAAGCAAGATATTTTAATTATAGGAAACAGCACTTGACTCAAACTTTGAATGAAACTAATGGGATCTAGGAAAGAAATTGGTGGAAATAAAGAAGGTGTACCTTCAAGAAAGACAAATTATGTAAAGGTCACAAAGATGGAAAATGCAAAATCAAATACTCAGAATAACAAATAGGATAAAAATGAGGTCTTAAGAATGTAATCTGAAGTCATTTCTTATGTATTCATTGCAATTAAGAAGATATTGATCTTTTTAAAATCAAATATTCAAAACCTTTCCCAGTCTACTTTGCTTCCTAAATAGGTTTGTCTAATTAGCTCAAAAGACTTGACTTAAAAGAGAGGACTGGCAAGTATGTAAAACTTTTGTAAGTAAGAAATTTTAGTTTATTATTCATTCATATCTGTAACCTATTATTGAATAATATTGCTTATAGTTTGAGCTACATACAACATATACTTTGGAAACTTTTAGCTGTGAAGTTGCAAATTAAATGAATTTTACTAAAATATATGTCACACGACTGAGAGTAAAACTCAGTAAACTTGGAAAAATAAAGGGAAGCCAGATTATGAAGAGCCTTCAAAATAAAGTTTAAGTTTTCTTTTGTACACGAGGCAAGAAGGAACCACTGGAGCTGTTATATTCTGTCCTTATATAGTCTAAAAACTTGCACTGTAACAATATAAACTTGGCAGCTGAGTGGAGATAAGTTGGTTAGGAAAGAGAGAGGAGGCTGAGAGACCAAATAGGAAGACAATGTCATAGCCTATGTGACAGGTGATGAGGATGTATTAGAATTGTGTCTTTGTGAGTAGAGAGAATGGGATGGCATAAATCAATATCAAGCTGATGAGAGGAGTATAGCAAATTGTTAAGGATTATTTCAAGATTGTGGCTAGAGGTAAATGACATTATTACTAAAAGCACAATAATTAGGAAGATAGGAGGTTTTCTGAATAAAGAAAGAATTCCATTAATTAAAGTAACTTGGCAATTTAGGTCCTCAGTTTCATCATCTTTTTAATGAGAACATTGAACCAGAGAATATTTTATCTTTCTTCAAGTTTTTATTTCTATAGTTCTGTGAGTAATATCAAGGTTGTTCAATCTATTCATCGAAAGAATGCATAAGTTTGTGTTTTAAATATGCTATTTTTCATACCAAGTTTCTCTTCTGAGAAATACCTAAGGACAAGGCTAAATTGGATGAAGATAAAATATTTAAAATTCATAATGTGACCATGGTGCACTTCTATTGCTTCTTCCCCAAATTGTCTTAATCTGTAGCCAAAGGAAGATTGCTGATGGTCAGCTACAGTGTACTGGAAGAATGTTTTAAAACCTGGAATACCTGCACTTTTTATAATTAAAATATGCCTTAAGTTTAATATATTTTCCAGGATAGTTCCAAAATGGGATAATTATGCATCTGAATATGTATCTAATGGAAATGGGGTAATCAGAAAGCACAGTTTCCTGAACTATATAAATAGAAGATTTAAAGTAGACTACAGTTGTGCAAAGGTTTTTGGGGAAAGTGATGGTGATAATGAAAATCAGGCTTATGATTTATGTCCCATTTATTCTTAATTGCTTTGACTTTGGCTCATTATGAGTGACATTCTCAATATTTTAATAGACTTGGAAATTTTGGTCCTTGCCATTTAAAATTGCTCTGTTTTTCTTGACCTCATTAGTGTAATACACACACATATATATATACACAAACATACATACTTATATACATATATGTAAAATGATATTTTGATAGCAAAAGGCAATGAAAGAAAGAATATGAACATTTTCTTTCATAGCATAAATGTAAACAGTACTTCTTATGCAAAAAAAAATCCTAAAAGTAAATTCCCTATGCCATTATATTGAAACTAGTGAGTTATTAGGAAGGATTATTTGAAAATGTGTTCTCAATCTATATGTTTATTTTTTAAGTCCATTTTTTACCTATGAAAACCAAATACAAATCTAACTTACAATATTACAAATGTTGCTGTTTTAAATATTATTTTTTCATTCAATGTTTGACATCATATCCATTTTAAAAAGTGCGTAAGCAGTGACAGTATGACTTGCTCCCTCTTTCTTTTTTTTTTATTAAAAGGAGTTGGAGGAAAAGATTGTCTCTTTCTTGTGTTGGAGAGATAATTTCTTGAATAAAAATTATTAATTTCTTTTATTGGTCTGAAGGATATAGCTAAAGTCCCTTTGCTTTGGATGGAGGCCTGTGTTGCCTTGCCTGTATATAGAAATAGGTTGTAGTCCTGGGTCATAGTTCCAGGGTAATGAGGAGCACTAACACACTGGAGCTTGCAGGCTTATTGAAGTGGACACTATCATCATAGTTCCAAAGTAGGAAAAAAAAGTGCTTGTGGTCACAGACCAAAACACAGGTCTGAAGAGAAATAAGCATAGCTCTCTTTAAATCATAACACATAGAAGGAACTGAAAACAGATGAATAAAAACCTTGAAGCTTAGAATAGTGCCCACTTTACTCCTAGAACAGAGCCCAATTTTAACATAAAGTTAAAAGTCAAGAAATAGGCTGGCAAAACAAGTGAACAACAAAATGAATCTAACTATAGAAAGTACTGTGGTGACAGGGAATATCAAAACACAAACTAAAAAGAAGACAAAAAAGTCAAAATAGCTGCATCCAAAACTTCAAATAAAAATGTGAATTGGTTTTAGTACAAAACAAATTCCTTGAAAATTTCAAAAAGGATTTAAAAAATCAAGTAAGAGAGGTAAAGAAAAATTAGCAAAAAATGAGAGTGAAAATCATGAAAATCATGAAAAATTACTCAACAACTTGTCAAAGGAGTAACAAAAAGACTGAAGTAAATAACACTTTAGAAACATAATATGTTAAATGATGAGGCACAAAGTTCCACTAAAGAGAATACCTTAAAAGTAGAATTGGCTAAATAAAAAGGGGAATGCAAAAATTGTTGAAGAAAATAATTCCTTAAAAATTAGACATGGGCAAGTTAAAGCTAATGACTGTGAAACTCCAAGAAACAATTTTTTAAATGAAATAAAATAGATGGATATGTGATATATCTCACAAAAAAATCCAATTGACTTGGAAAATAGATTGAAGGGTGACAATTTGAGAATTATTGGACAAATGGAAAGTCATGATTAAAAAAAAAGCCTCAATATTATCTTTCAAGAAATTATAAGAGGGGCGGAGCCAAGATGGTGAACTGCAGAGAGCATTCTGTGTGAGCTCCTGAGACCTTCCTTCAGACCCAGACAAATTGAGCCTCCCAACTGGTTCTGGAGTGAGGGCTCCATCAAACACTTGGACTACAACACACTTCTATCAAAAATCTACTTTGAAAGAACTCCGGAGAAGGTCAGTTTCAGACGCACAGGCGATCAGCAGCTGGCCGCGATCAGAGCGGCTGGGGCAGAAGTCGAGGCTGGGAAAGAGCAGCGAATTTTAGACACCCAGGAAGTCCCTGGGAGATGCTTGGGCCACTTTGCTCTGCTTGCGGTCAGGTGCTTTAGCAGATCTGCCTTTGGTAAAGGGTGGATTGAGAGCAGCTGAAAGCGTGGTCCTAGTGCGGATCTAGCCCGCCCAGCCCCTTACCTGAAGTCAACTCGACAAACTGCCCCAGGGCAAAATGAAACAGCTGCAGAATTCCCTGCTGGTAATTTAGACCTAAGTTAAAAAACATAAGCAAGAAGCAGAAGAGAGCTCTCACCATAGACAGCTTTTACAGAGAGAAAGTAGGGCAGTCCCCGGATCCTGAGATTCTGAAAACAATCCCAGAGGAAGTCACAAAGGCAGACATGAGCTGGTCCCCTTTTCAGAAGGCTTTCCTGGAAGATTGCATAAAGAATCTCAAAAGAGAGTTAGAAGAATAATGGGGAAATAAATTGAGATCAGAGCAAGAAGAAAATATCACCGTGCAACAGAGATGTGAAAAACTGGAAAACAAGACTGGTGAATTGGAAAAAGACAACAATTCACTGAAAAACAAAATTGGTGAATTAGAAAAAAATCACCAATTCACTGGAAAATAAAAATGGTGAATTGGAAAAAATCATCAATTCATTGGAAAATAAGAATGGTGAATTGGAAAAAGACAATTCATTGAAAAATAAAATTGGCAAAATGGAAAAAAGAATGGATTGAACCAAGAAATTCAATTGGCCAGCTACAAAAGGAGCTAAAAAAGATAACTGAAGGAAATATCATTTTAAAAATTAAAATTGAACAAATAGAAGTAAATGACTCAATAAGACTTCAAGAATCAGTCAAACAAAAACAAAAAAATGAAAAAAAAGAAGAAAATATGAAATATCTCCTAGGAAAAACATCTGACTTGGAAAACAAATCCAGAAGAGACAATCTAAGGATTATCCAACTCCCAGAAAGCCACGATGAAAAAAAGAACTTTGATGCTATCTTCCAGGAAATCATGAAAGAGAATTGCCCTGATGTTTTAGAATTGGAAGGCAAAATTGGTATTGAAAGAATTCACCGATCACCTCCTGAAAGAGATCCCAAAATTAAATCCCCAAGGAATATTGTGGCCAAATTTCAGGACTATTGCACCAAGGAAAGGATATTGCAAGCAGCTAGAAAAAAACAGTTCAAATACCGAGGAACTGTAATTAGATTTACACAAGATCTGTCAGCTTCCACATTAAAGGATCGAAGGGCCTGGAATCAGATATTTTGAAAGGCAAAAGAACTTGGATTACAGCCAAGAATAAGTTATCCAGCTAGAATGAACATCATCTTTCAGGGAAGAAGATGGTCATTCAATGATACAAGAAGATTTCACCTATTTCTAATGGAAAGACCAGATTTGAACAAAAAAAATTGACTTCCAAATACAGAACTCAAGAGAAGCATAAAAAGGTAAAAAGGAAAGAACTCTTGAAAACTATATTTCTACTATGGGTATCCTTAAAGAATGGGGGTATAATTCGATTTTACTTTGAGAATAATAGAAAAGAAATTAGAGGTGAAAGGGATATCATACAGAAAAAAGGGGGAAAAGAGGCAAAATAAAGTAAAAAAAGGAGGTAAAATAAAGGAAAATCTCATAAAGAGACATAGAAGATCTAATATAATTGAGGGAAAGAAGGGAGGGTGATGAGTAATGTGTAAACCTTACTCTCATTAGAATGGACTCTAAGAGAGTATATCAGACAAATTTGGCTTCAAAGAAAGGCTTGACCCTCCTTGTAGGAAGGTGGGAGGGAAAGGAGGAAAGAAAAGGGATGGACTATTAAAAGGATCAGAAAAAAGGTGTAAAGGAAAGGAGGGGTTTTAAAGGGGGGAGGACTGTTGGAGGAAGGTGATCATCAAAAATAAAGTACTGGGGAGAGAGGGGAAAGGGAAGAGAAAATCATAACTCTGTGTAAATAAGATGGCAGGAAATACAGATATAGTTATTTTAACTGGGAATGTGAATGGGATGAACTCTCCCATAAGAAGGAAGTGGTTAGCAGACTGGATTAAAAGCCAGAATCCTACAATATGTTGTTCACAAGAAACACATCTAAAACATAGAGATATATACAGAGTGAAGGTAAAGGGATGGAGCAGAATCTTCTATGCTTCAGGTGAACAAAGAAAGGCAGGGGTAGCAATCCTTATCTTGGATCTAGTAAAAGCAAAAATAGATCTAATGAAAAAGATAAGGAAGGAAACTATATTTTACTAAAGGGTACCATAGACAATGAAGCGGTATCAATACTAAACATATAGGCACCAAGTGGCATAGCATCCAAATTCCTAGAGGAGAGACTAACAGAGATGCAAAGAGAAATAGATAGTAAAACTATACTAGTGGGGGATCTCAACCTTGCTGTTTCAGAATTAGATAAATTAAACTACAAAATAAATAAGAAACAAGTTAGGGAGGTAAACAAAAGGCTAGAAAAGTTAGGTATGATAGATATCTGGAGGAAATTGAATGGTGATAGAATGGAATCCTTTCTCAGGGTTTTTCTCAGGGTTCATGGAACTTATATGAAAATTGATCATGTGTTAGGGCATAAAAACCTCAAAATCAAATGCAGAAAAGCAGATATAGTAAATGCATACTTTTCAGATCATGATGCAATAAAACTCACATGTAATATAAGGCCAGGAGAAAACAGACCACAAATTAAATGGAAATTAAATAATCTAATCCTGAAGAATGAATGGGTCAAAGAGCAAATTATAGACATAATCAATAATTTCATCCAGGAGAATGACAATAATGAGACAACATACCAAAATTTGTGGGACACGGCCAAAGTGGTTATAAGAGGTAATTTTATATCTCTAGATGCTTACTTTCATAAAACAGAGAAAGAGAAGATCAATGAACTGGGCTTACAATTAAAAAAGCTAGAAATAGACCAAATTAAAAACCCTCAATTAAATACCAAATTGGAAATTCTGAAAATTAAAGGGGAGATCAATAAAATTGAAAATAAGAAAACTATTGAATTAATAAATAAAACTAAGAGTTGGTTATGTGAAAAACCAACAAAATAGATAACCCTTTAGTTAATTTGATTAGAAAAAGGAAAGAGGAAAATCAAATTGTTAGTCGCAAAAATGATAAGGGAGAACTTTCCTCCAATGAAGAGGAAATTAGAGCAATAATTAGGAGTTTCTTTGCCCAACTTTATGCCAATAAATTTGATAATGTAAATGAAATGGAGGAATATCTACCAAAATACAGATTGCCTAGGTTAACAGAAGAGGAAATAAATTATTTAAATAGCCCTATTTTGCAAAAGAAATAGAACAAGCTATTAATCAACTCCCTAAGAAAAAATTTCTAGGGCCAGATGGATTTACATGTGAATTCTACCAAACATTCAAAGAACAATTAATCCCAATACTATGTAAACTATTTGAAAAAATAGGGAAGGAAGGTATACTACCAAATTCCTTCTATGACACAGATATGGTGCTGATAGCTAAACCACGTAGGGAAAAACTGAGAAAGAAAACTATAGACCCATTTCTCTAATGAATATTGATGCAAAAATTTTAAATAAGATTTTAGCAACGAGATTACAGAAAGTTATCCCCAGGATAATATACCATGACCAAGTAGGATTTATACCAGGAATGCAGGGCTGGTTCAATATTAGGAAAACTATTAGCATAATCAATCATATTATAACCAAATTAACAAAAACTATATGATTATCTCAATAGATGCAGAAAAAGCCTTTGATAAGATCCAACACCCATTCCTATTAAAAACACTGGAGAGTATAGGAATAAATGGGCTTTTCCTTAAATTGATTAGTAGTATCTACTTAAAACCATCAGCAAGCATCATATGTAATGGAGTCAAACTAGAACCATTCCCAATAAGATCAGGAGTGAAACAAGGCTGCCCACTGTCACCATTATTATTTAATATTGTCTTAGAAATGTTAGCTTTTGCAGTAAGAGAAGAAAAAGAGATTAAAGGAATTAGAGGAGGTAATGAGGAAACCAAATTATCACTCTTTGCAGATGACATGATGGTATACTTAGAGAACCTCAGAAACTCGACTAAAACTTACTAGAAAATTCACAACTTAGCAAAGTTTCAGGATACAAAATAAATCCACATAAATCATCAGAATGTTTATATATTGCCAATAAAGTTCAGCAGCAAGAGATACAAAAACAAATTCCATTCAAAATAATTGTTGATAGTATAAAATTTTTGGGAATCTATCTGCCAAGGAAAAGTCAGAAACTATATGAACTAAACTACAAAACACTTCCCACACAAATAAAATCATACCTAATCAATTGGAAAAACTTAAAATGCTCATGGGTAGGCTGAGCGAATATAATAAAAATGACAATACTACCCAAACTAATTTACTTATTTAGTGCCATACCAATCAAACTCCCAGGAAATTATTTTACAGATCTAGAAAAAAATACTAGCAAAATTCATTTGTAAGAACAAAAGATCAAGAGTTTCAAGAGAATTAATGAAAAAAAAAAGGCTGATGATGGTGGATTTGCTGTACCAGATCTAAAACTATATTATAAAGCAGCGCTCATCAAAACCATTTGATACTGGTTAAGAAATAGAGTAGTCGATCAGTGGCATAAGATTTACTCACAGGAGAAACTCGGCAATAACTATAGCAATATAGTCTTTGATAAACCCAAAGACCCCAGCTTCTGGGATAAGTACTCACTATTTGACAAAAACTGCTGGGAAAATTGGAAACTAGTGTGGAAGAAATTAGGGCTTGACCCACATCTAACACCACATACCAAGATAAGATCTAAATGGGTTCATGATCTGGATATAAAGAGTGATATTATAAGTAAATTAGAGGAATGTAATATAGTTTACTTATCAGACCTATGGAGATGGAAAAAATTTATGTCCAAAGAAGAACTGGAACTCTTAACTGAACACCAGATAGTTAACTTTGATGATATTAAGTTAAAAAGTTTTTGTACAAAGAAAACCAATGCAGTCAAGATTAGGAGGGAAGCAATAAATTGGGAAATCATCTTTACATTTAAGTGTTCTGATAAAGGTCTCATCTCTAAAATATATAGAGAATTGTCTCATATTTATAAAAATTCAAGCCATTCTCCAATCAATAAATGGTGAAAGGATATGAACAGACAATTTTCAGAGGATGAGATTAAAACTATTTGTAGTCATATGAAAAGGTGCTCCAAATCACTATTGATCAGAGAAATGCAAATTAAGATAACTCTGAGGTACCACTATACACCTGTCAGATTGGCTAAAATGAGGAAAAGTTGGGGGTGGAACCAAGATGGTGAACTGCAGACAACATTCTTTGTGAACTCCTGAGACCTTCCCTCCGACCCAGACAAAGTAAGCCTCCGAACTGGTTTTGGAGTGGGGGCTCCACCAAACACTTGGACTACAAAGCACTTCTATCAAAAATCTACTTTGAAAGAACTTGGGAGAAAGTTAGTCTCAGGGGAAATCGGCCGCTGGTCCCAATCAAACTCCAGCAGAGGCAGAAGTTAGGGCTGCGATAGAGGGGCGGATTTTAGGCACCCAGGAAGCCCCTGGGAGACGCCTGGGCCACTTTGCTCTGCTTGTGGGCAGGGGCTTTGGCAGATCTGCCTTTGGTAAAGGGTGGATCGAGAGCAACTGAAAACGTGATCCTAGCGCAGATCTAGCCCGACCAACCTCAGACTGGAAGTCAACTCTACAAAGTGCCCCAGGGCAAATACAAACTGTTGCAGTATTCTCTGCTGGTGACCGATACCCCAACTTTAAATCATGAGCAAGAAGCAGAAGAGAGCTCTCACCATAGACAGCTTTTACAGAGAAAAAAGATAACAGTCCCCAGATCCTGACATTATGAAAACAATCCCAGATGAAGCCACAAAGGCAGACTTAAGTTGGTCTCCCTTCCAGAAGGCTTACCAGGAAGATTGCATTAAGTATCTCAAAAAAGAGCTAGAAGAAGAATGGGGAAATAAATTGAGATAAGTGCAACAGAAATATCAAAAACTGGAAAACAGGACTGGTGAATTGGAAAAAGAAAACAAATCACTGAAAAACAAAATTGGTGAGTTGGAAAAAAAATTCACTGAAAAATAAAATTGGTGAATTGGAAAAAGGCAACAATACACTGAAAAACAAAATTGGTGAATTGGAAAAAGACAACAATTCACTGAAAAATAAAACTGGCAAAATGGAAAAAGAATGCATTGAATCCAGAAATTCAATTGGCCAGCTACAAAAGGAGCTAAAAAAGATAACTGAAGGAAATAATACTTTAAAAATTAAAATTGAACAAATAGAAGTAAATGACTCAATAAGACGTCAAGAATCAGTCAAAAAAACTAAAAAATGAAAACCTAGAAGAAAATATGAAATATCTCCTAGGAAAAACAACTGAGTTTATAAACAGATCCAGGAGAGACAATCTAAGGATTATCGGACTGCCTGAAAGCCACGATGAAAAAAAGAACCTGGATGCTATCTTCCATGAAATCATGAAAAAGAATTGCCCTGATGTTTTAGAATCAGAAGGCAAAATTGGCATTGAAAGAATTCACCAATCACCTCCTGAAAGAGACCCCAAAATTAAAACCCCAAGGAATATCGTGGCCAAATTTCAGGACTATTGCACGAAGGTAAAGATTTTGCAAGCAGCTAGAAAGAAACAGTTCAAATACCAAGGAACTGTAATTAGAATTATACAGGATCTGTCAGCTTCAACTTTAAAGGATCGAAGGGCCTGGAAGCAGATATTCCAAAAGGCATTACAGCCAAGAATAAGTTATCCAGCTAGAATGAACATCATCTTTCAGGGAAGAAGATGGTCATTCAATGATACAGTAGAATTTCACATATTTCTAATGAAAAGACCAGATCTGAACAAAAAATTTGACCTCCAAATAGAGAACTCAAGAGAAGTATAAAAAGGTAAATAGAAAAACTCTTGAGAACTATATTTCTATTGTAGGTATCCTTAAAGAATGGTGGTATAATTTGATTTTTCTTTGATAATAATGGAAAAGAAATTAGAGGTGGAAGGGATACCATACTGAAAAAGAAAAGGGTGGGGGAAAGAGGCAAAATAAAGTTAAAAAAAGGAGGTAAAATAAGGCAAAATCTCATAAAGAGACATAGAAGATCTAATATAATTGAGGGAAAGCAGGGAGGGTGATGAGTATTGTATAAACCTTACTCTCATTGGATTGGACGCTAAGAGAGTATTTCAGACACATTTGGCTTCAAAGAAAGGCCTGACCCTCCTTGTGGGAAGGTGGGAGGGAAAGGAGAAAAGGAAAGGGATAAACTAATAGAAGGATTAGGGGAAAGGTATAAAGGAAAGGGATGGACTCAAAAGGGGGGAGGATTATTGGTGGGAGGTGGTCATCAAAAACAAAGTACTGGGGAGGGGGGAAGGGAGAGAAGGGAAAGGGAAGAGAAAATCATAACTATGTCTAAATAAGATGGCAGGGAATACAGATATAGTTATTTTAACTGGGAATGTGAATGGGATGAACTCTCCCATAAAAGGGAAGTGGGTAGCAGACTGGATTAAAAGCCAAAATCCTACAATATGTTGTTTACAAGAAACACATCTAAAACATAGAGATACATACAGAGTGAAGGTAAAGGGCTGGAGCAGAATCTTCTATGCTTCAGGTGAACAAAGAAAGGCAGGGGTAGCAATCCTTATCTCAGATCAAGTAAAAACAAAAATAGATCTAATTAAAAGAGATAAAGAAGGAAACTATATTTTACTAAAGG
>JAJPUD010002574.1:8649-37022 GCA_023553655.1 Myrmecobius fasciatus
CAGAACATTTTTGCCAGTACAAGTTTGCTTGTTGTTTTGGGCAATATAAATGACATAGCTTCAAAATATAATAAAGAATCATAGACTCTGCTCTTTAATCTACTTCACCAAACAACAAAATACTCACAATCTGTTCTTTATCACCACCAGTTTCTATGGATGGTAATCACATTTGGGAGGAACTGTCATGACCAGGAGAAATATTGGCTGATCCAGATGATTTAATCATATCAGTATACATTTAATAATGCTCATTGCTTCTCTAGTCTTTTTAAGCTTCAGATTTCATTCTCAGTATTTTTTTCTCTTGATAAAAATGGAGTGATTTAAATAATCAGATGACAAGTAGATGCTTATGATGTTTATGCATGTCTCTTACATTCCTAATCTGATAGAATTTTAGAGTTGAAAGGTCACTTGATTAGTTGCAAGTCAGCTACAATAAGTATATTAGCTATTATCTAACCAATTAATCAATAAATGCTGATAAAAATATATTGTATGGTAAACACTTTGTTATGTACTGAAGATACAAATATTAAAGAATAAAACAATTCTAAATTTTTTATATGTGAGGAAATTGAGGTCCAGAAAAGTCACATATAAGTTAGCAGAATGGACCTGTACTGGACCTGGAGTCAGTAATTCCTGTATTCAAATTTTACCTCAGATATTGCCAGCTATGTGATGCTAGTAAAATGACTTAACTATTCTATGCCTCAATTTTCTTATCTGTGAAGTAAGTTGAATTTACTAGCATTTAAGGTTTCTTTTAGCTAGAAAGTAGTGATGTTATGATTTGCCTATAATCAATGATCCCTCTTATTTTTGTTCTTAGTTTCTTTGAAAAGTTGCCATTATACCTCCAGCTTGTTAAAAGTCTCAAATGTTCTGTACTATATGTATAGAACTTTGTAATCTGTTAAATGTTACAGAAATATTAGTTGTATGATGATGTTGATGGTGATGATAAAATAAAATGATAAAAATTTCCTCACCTATGTTAAAAAAATTCTTAGAAGACTATTAATATTTTACTTAGTTGACTTAGCAAGTACATTTTGTATATTAAAAGTATCTAATCAAGAAAAAATGTATTACTGATGAATTTTGCTTTTGCTTATTTTTGTTTTGTTAATTTAATTTTTCAATAAACAAAAGCCTATTTTCTCTCTTTTCTTCTCACCACCAGTATAAAAAATTCATTATATAATCAAAATAAATTACAGCATTGGCCGTACACAAAAATTAATGTCCTAATTGGCAACCTGAGTCTAACACTTTTCTGTCAGGAGGTAGGTAATATATTTCATCATTTGGAATTGTTATTGGCTATTGCATTGATCTGAAATATCATTGATTATAATTGATTAGCTTTCCAAAGTTGTTTGATTTTACAATATTATTGTTATTGTACAAACTATTATCTTGGTTTTGCTAACTTCCCTCTTTCCAGCTTTCTTTGAAAATTTCCTCTTTGGGGCAACTAGGTGGCACAGTGCATAGAGCACCAGCCCTGAAGTCAGGAGGAGTTGAATTCAAATCTGGTCTCAGACACTTAACACTTCCTAGTTGTGTAACCCTGGGCAAGTCAGTTAACCCCAATTGCCTCAACAAAAACAAACAAGAAACAAACAAACAAAAAACACCTTTCTTTCCACTTTATCTTTCTTTCTGCAAAGTATTATACCATTATATATACCATTTTTTGTTCAGTCATTCTTCAATTGATGGATGCCCCTTTGTTTTCAGTTTTTTAACACCAAAAATAGCAATTATAAGTATTTCTATACATAAAGTTCCTTTACTTTTTTAATCACATTGGGATATAGGTTTTAAAAGGACATTAGTGGGACAAATAGTATAGCTTATTAATGTTTTGGATGTCATTCTGTTATGCCCTGAACTGTCATGCCCTGAATTGCTATGCCCTGTATAAAATTATGATAGCCCCACCCTTCCTTTTTCCTTACCATTAGGATTGGGAGAATTGAGTCAGGAAAAACCTTCAATCTCTGGCCACTTTATATTCCATTGTATTGTACAATCCAGGTGCTTTATCTTGATCCTTGATAGGATAATTCCCCCTCAATTTGAGTTTTGCCCCTCCCCTTGCTATCTCCTGCCCTTGACCTTCTTATCTTGACTCCAATCCTGTCAGGATTAAGTTATGTTCCTTTTCTGGAATTATGGCTTGTCTGCTCACCCAGTGTCCTTGTCATCTTCTCCCCCCCCCCCCCCCCGCCTTTGTTTCCCCTAGATTGTATACTCCGGTTATTGTTTTGCAAACCCTAGTTAGCTATAAAAGGTCCCTGCCTCAGTTCCTCAGGGTCAAATTATTTTTGAACATGAGTTTTATTTGGTTAGCTAGTCTAAACTCTCCACATTAAAAAGTTTAAAAACTAATCTCTGTCTTGCCTCAGTTTCTCCAAATTACTATCTCAACATAGTAAAGGGGTTTACTGACTAGATTCCTTTCTTAAGGTCCATGCCTTAAACCAAAACTATTCTGATTCTAATTGACCACCAATAGGTTCTAGGCCAAGCCCATTTGGTCTTATTTTGGGTCCTGATTGACTCAGATTGAATGTAAATATCATTTACAACTATTTACAATCTTGAGGGTCTTCCTCTCCAAGATTTATTTATTCCTTTATTTAATTATTTAGATATTTTTTTTGACCAGGTGAAAGAGCAGATTTTTTTGCCTACATTGTTACCTAGTATTTATCCCTGAATGGATGTGGCCTCAGTCAAATTGAGACCTGTTGAAGATCTCAGTTTAAAAAGGCCAAGATCCCCCATTTCATCCAGGGCTATCTCCAGTTGTCTTGATTTATATCTTGCCATTGGATCCAGATGGATTTGGAGGGGAAACCGAGACAGGTGACCTTGCACAGCACCCTTTCACTTAAATCCAATTCACTTCCTTGATGTCAGGGTCCTTTTGAGAATGAAGAACACATAATGATCTATTCACAAATCTACCACTATTGCTTTAGTTTACATAAACTAAAGTTTATAGCCTTTCCCAAGTATGCCATTTTCTTTTGTTTGTTAACTTTGGGTTGGAAGTGAACTTTATGATTGCTTTAATTTGCATTTCTCTAATGATTTTTTTCTTGCATCTATTAGGCTTTTGGTTGTTTAGACTTCTTGAAGAGTAGCCAAGTTAAAGATTAAAGAGTTACATTTGGAGAAAAAGAACGGGAGTTCAACTCTCATCTTGGCAATGCTTTATGGATCTTATTTTTTTTATCAGTAAAAATGAGGAAATTGGATTAGGTTTCTCATGGTTTCCTTCCTTTCCTAAATTCTATTGTTCAGGCTGGTACGTACCTTTTTAATTATTTTTTTCTTGGCCTTATTCTCTTAATAAATATAAAGCCAGAATCACTAGATCACTAACCTCAGTTATTGAAACACTTCACTAAGTAATTGAATATTTTATCATGCCTTAGTATTGAAAGAGAGGTCCAATAGTTCAGAGGCATAAAGAATAAGGATAGTAGCTTTTCAAGAAATATACCTCTATACTTACCCAAAATATCACTCTCTTAAAGCCCATATACTTTATGTAGAGCTTTGCAAGTCTATAGAAACTGCTGTATAACTACTTAATACATTTTATAATAGAGCTATTAATTTCTAACATTAAGAAAGTTTCCTGAAGCACCTCGCCACATTATATACTATCATGTTCCATAACCTTGGCTATATTCATGAATATGCATGGCATAATTCAATTCAATCTATTGGATAACCTGCTTCACTTTACTATTGCTGGGAAATTCATTGACCATACTTTCTCAGAGCTGCCTTGGGCAAATCAAGTCAGAAAAGATGCTGCTTTGGCAATTTGTGGTCAAAAAGTTTTAAAGCTCACATCCAGAAAATAATCCTGGAAGTGTCTGCCTATCCTACCTGTCTCAGTATCAAAAAAAGGAGCTGAAATTTTTGCTCCTTTCCCTTCTTCCTTTTTTTGAGACAATTTTCCTTTCAAAAGATGCCTGTTAGTCATCTTAAATCTAATTTTCTATATATAAAAATATCATGTAGAGGTGCACTGCATGATTTTTTCTAACTCCAAATCTTTTTCTAGTACATTTGTTCTTTTATTCTTTCTTAGATTTCGCACTGACCACATGAAATCTTGCTTAATTTCTTAGAACCAAGCTCAGATCTATAGATGATGTGAAATGCATTAAAATGTAACTTTAATAGCACACACTGCACTTCTTTTGAATCTGTATGTAATATATATTGTTAGCTCTTCAATTTTAACATATTGTAACTTAAAGCTATACTTGGATTCTGACATCACACAATCAGTGACAAACAGGAGTGATTCAGAAGAATGTTGGCTAATATCTTTTGGCCATGGAGATCTGTTTTGAATAATAATCAGAAAAAACAAAACAAAACAAAATACTGGATTTAAAATGTTTCCAAGGCAATTGCTACAACTTCAAAATCCCAGCCTACCAGAAGATGTCAGTATTGTGTGTGGAATGGGTAAAAGAAAAAAAAAATGTCAATAACCTCCACATGGGTTCATTGTGTCTCTCCTAATCTTGCTAAATTTTCTCTTTAAAAGAAAACACTTGGGTGAAACCTTGTTTGGGGAATTGAAAAGCACTGGAAAAACATTTTAGACATTAGATTGGCTTGCCAATCATACCTTAGCTCTTTTTATTTAGTGAAAAAAACAAAGAAATGCTAAGAAATGAGAGAAAAATTGACTTAGATGGTGACTTTTTAGGGCCCTACTAAGATGCAGATAATTGGTAAATAGAGTTGTTTTATTTATAACAATATATTGTATAACTGATAAATTGCAATAGATATACATTGCAAATTTAAAAAAAACCAATAAAATATAGCTTATGATTATAGTTATATCATTCATATAATACCTTAACATTTGAAAAATTAGATATATAGATACACACATATGTTTTTACTTGGGTGTGTATATGATATAATTTTAATTCTATAATAACTGTTAAGACTGGTATTATAGGTATAATCATTCTAATTTTTTTGATTAAAGAAACTGAGATTGAGATTGTTCAGATGTCTTATAATAGTAAATATAAAAGCAGGATTTGAATCAGCTCATTTAAATGCTCTATACTGCACTACTTCTCTATTTCCCCAAAGGCTATTTCTTTAAACATAAGTGGTAAAAATTATATCTGAAACAATAAAAATGTTCAAAAATTTATATTTCAATCTTTAAATTCACAGGTATTAAATATTACATAGTCTTATAATTTGAGCTATTAAATTGGGAAGCTTTGCATTAAAATTGATATTATCCTCTATCCATTTAAGGCACAAAAAGAGATCACATATATTTCTATTTGCAAATGTATTGCTCTTGTCTACTCTGAAGCCTCATCAGTTGTAAACCTCTATTTTAGAGAGGTTGTACTCAACAGGTCCTAGATGCTGATAGAACCTGATCAAGAGACTAGGTTAAATAGATACTAATCATGATTGGATCAGACAGTCAAGGAAGATCCTTTGAAACACAGTGGTGTTGGGGCTGGCATGCTAAAATGAATATATTGCTCCCATAAGGACTTAAGGTAAATATTTCCATTTTAGCTTTAGTAGTTCAAACTTTCATTCTGTTCTGTGGTGAGTCCATATAAGCCTTATCATTTAGAGCAGATATTGATTCCCAGGAATCTTCCAAGTATGTGTCTTGTAGAAAGGCAATGTTCTCTAAATAGATTTGTCACCTGGCTGAGGGCTTTATAAATTTGGTCAAGTTTTCTCCTTGCCTGAACCTTTTCCCTATAGGATCTTATCTTTCTTTAGGGATAAGTCATTAGGAGTGTAGGAATCTTGACAGGCACAAAAGGAAATGAAAAATATGTTGAAGTCAATTCTGTGTGACATCTGTGGGCAAAGCCCTTCATAATGTTACCCTCTTCTATTCATCCTGTCTTCTTAAACTTTACTCACCCTCATGTGGTCTGTGATACAGTAACACTAGCTTCTGATTTGTTCCTCACATAAGATACAGATCTCCTGACTTGAATTCAGTGCATTTTTTTCTAACTATGCCCTATTCATGGAATTATTTCACTCCTCATTTCCATCCCCCAGTTTACCAGGCATCTTGTTTCAGATAAAATTCTACTTGCAGTATTTTCTGATCCCCCTTAAGTTAGTGACTTCCCTTTGTTTCTTATCACTAATCACTAATTTATTTTGTTTATATCTTATTTGCACATTGCTCCATTAGGCTGTGAACTCTCTGAAAGGAAGGATTATCTTTTGCCTCTACTTATATCTACTTGTATGCTTGGCACATAATACATACTTAATAAGTACTCATGGACTAACTACTGGAGAGTTGCTCATGGCTAGCAAAATGGGAAGTAGCCAGTAATGTTCATGCTTTCAAGATAAGCAGAAACTGTATAGATGATTGGTTTCTTCATTGATCGTTTGTGTTCTTAGAAGGGTGTCAATGGGAAGTAGTTATACAAGAACAGAACAAAACTAATTGAGGTTAAAATACATGAACATGACATCACTATTGTAGCAAGCAATAAAAGAGATAATGAAGAAAAAGAAAAGTCTTCTTATCTGACATGTACATACAAAACACTTTTCTTTTTTCATTATTCTCAGAAGAGAAGACAAACATTTTAAGGCAAACATTAGTACAGTGATATTGTACATAACCTATTGACTCAACCAAAGAATCTTTGAACCTATCTAATTGGGATTTTAGAAACAATGAATTATTCATTATGCCAGTGCTGGATAGATGCATGATTTTAACAGTAATGGATTTTGCATTGACACATAAAATAAAATTTGTTCATTGGAGATGAAGCCATTACTCCTTAGGGTTCATACCCTCTCTTCAGTAATGGATGATATTTCAGAACATCAGACAAAAAATCAGTTGCCACAAAAGTCAGTTACTACAACAGATGTCCTCAGTCTCATCCTTAGAATATTCCATAGCTAAGGAACACCCTCAATAAATAAATCAGGAATTACTTAAAAGGCAATAATAACTGATAATATTAACTAGAGAGGCATTGAATTATAATAGATATCTGGCATTGAGTCAGGACAACCTGGGTTCAAGATTGTCTCTGATATGTACTAGTTTTATGGAAGTTAATATGGTACATCGGAAAGAGTACACTGGAAAGAGTAATAATATCCCTGAATCTGAGCACCAGTTTTACATTCTGTTTCTCACATCTGTCTGATTCTGAACAACTCATAATGTCTTAATCTCAGTTTTTCCATCTATAAAACGAGGGAGTTGAACCAGCTGGCCTCTGAATTCTCTTCCAGTACTACATCTATGATCCTATGATTATGGGCAAGGTACTTGTTCTTTTAGAGTTTTTAGGTAATTCTGTAAGACCATGGTTTATAGAGGAGTTGCTTTTCTGCATTGTTGGAAAGACATCTCTATGCAGATGAAATCATAGCTACAAATCAAAATGATAACAACCTTAACAAGAGGAAACATGATAGAGCTTTCCTATTTGCAAAGATCTTGATATTGTTCTACTTTTTCAGAATATATTTTCAGCACTGTTCTGAGGAGGAAAAGACTGATTTGTAAGATAGTCTCTCTGTTCAAGACTTAGAGCCTAATTAGAGTGATGAGGCTACTTGGCACAAAAGATAGAGTGTTGGACCTGGAGTTAGGTAGACCTGAATTCAATTCTGGCATTCAATTTGATCCTGGGCAAGTAATTCAATCCTGTTTTCTTAGTTTCCTCATCCTTAAAATGAGCTGGAGAACGAAATAACAAAATATTTCAGTATCTTTGCCAAAAAAGCACCAAATGGCGTCATGAAGTCAGAAACAACTAAAATTAATGAACAACAAAGAGTGATGAAACATATACATATGTAAAGACAGCTAATAAAATAAGCCACTGTATACTAAATGAACAATAAGAAAAGGCCAACAAGGCCTTTTATTTATGGAATTGAGTTAGAAATACCTGGGTTAGAATCCTGCCTTTGATATACTGGATCAGGGAGTTAGATTCTCCAAAGTTATCTAGCACATCCTCCTGATTTTACACATGAGGAACTGGGACTCAATTGGCTTATCCAAGGGCACACGGATAGTAAATATTAGAGATGAGATCTGAATCTAGGTTTTTTGCTTCAAGAATTAATATTTTTTTCACTATGCCATAGTCCTCCATTTGTGAGCAGTGCAAACATGAATAAGTCACTTAACTCCTCAGCCTTGGTTTTCTCATTTGTGTAAGATAGGGATTTTCCATTTAACCCCAATTGCCTCAGCAAAAAAAAAAAAAAAAAAATAGGGATTTTGATTCTTGTCATAGCTAATTCATAGAGTTGTTGGGAAAGTCAGATGACATATTATAAATCAAACCCTTTATAAACTTTAAAGTGCCGTGTAAATTACATTTCGTATAAGTACCAACTAGTTGGCACAAATCAAAGAGTTGTACAATTTAGAGGCAGAAAAGATAAATCATTATGGAATGGGAGCATCAGTGTCAGGGAAGACATCATAAAGCAGGTAGGAATTTAGCTTGACCTTGAAGGATAGATACTATTTACCTATTGGCAGGCAGTATTACAGAAAGGAATAACTGCAAATATGAAAATGAACCAGGAGATAAGTGAATGGAACAAAAAGACTATGGTGGGGAGTAACTTGAGGCAAAATTGAAAATATTTATGGGTCAGATTATGAGTAATCTTGGATGTTAGTACTTTAAATGCCCTTATCACATTGGAGTTGAGGATTTTCCTTTATAGGATCAAAAGGGATCAAAATACAGTGATATTTAATAATTTGGAATATCATACCAACTTAATTTATTGGACCTATCTGTTATCCTTCATATTAGAATTTGACCAAAATAATATCACAATGTCAGGGTTTATATACAGTGTGTCTGTGGCTGATCAGAATAATACAAGAATGGAAAACTATCACAGATCAGTGCATATCAATATTTGTGATAGAGATGTTTCTAAATTTGTATAATTCACATTTCTTTTGAACTAATGCAATGCTTTCTTTGATGAGGACACACAATTCTGATTGGTCCTGTGCCAGTATCTCCCACATCTCACAATTGATACCAAAAATCTTCAAAGAAATATTAAGAATAGCCTTTTGCTGCTTCTTCTAACCTCCATGTGAGCACTTGTTTTGGTTAATAGACAAACGTATGTTTGACATTCAAAGAAGGTGGCCAGCCAATTGGAATTGTGCTCTCTGTACTAGAGTATGAATGCTTATTTGAGAAAGGACCTCAGTGTCTGAAACCTTATTTTGCCAGATGTTCTTCAAAAATCTTTCTAAGACATATTGGATGGAAGTGAATGAGTTTCCTGGCATGGTATTATCATACTATTCATGTTTCACAAACAACAATGAGGTCAGCGTAGCAGTTCTTCAGTTTAGTAGGCAGTCTAATCTGTCTCTTCCACACTTTCTTTTGGAGCCACCTAAATGCTTAGCTAGTTCTGGTAATGCATGTATCAGGTCATCATCTTTTTCTACATCCCTGGAAACTATACTGCCAAGGGAGGTGAACTTATCCACAGGACTCAAAATTTCTCCATTTGCTATAACTGATGTTCCATATATGGGTGGTGTGGTGCTGATTGGTAGAAAAATCTCTGTTTTTTTGGTGTTGTCAGGTCCAAATTAGCACAAGTGGCAGATAATTAATGCATATTCTGTTTCATCTCAGCTTTTGAGACTGCACCGAGTGCACAGTCATGTGTGTATAAAAAAGTCATATATCAATTCTCCCTCCACTTTGGTCTTGGCTTGTTGCCTTTTTAAGATAAATAATATAGTGTTAATACAATAGTTTCTTTTGATGCTATTTTCATTCCCATTGAAGGTGTCTGAAATTGCTGAAAACATCATGTTAAAAAGCATGGGAGCAAGCACATAGCCTTGCTTCACTTCACTGGTTATTTGGAAAGTGTGAGAGCATTGCCCATTATTCAGAGCCTGCACCAACATGACATCATGAAACTGTCATACAATGTTGATAAACTTCTCCAGGTAACCAGATTTTGCCATGAATTTATTGAACCATATGTTGTAAAAAATAAGCAGGGTTCAGCTTTTATTCTATTCAATTGGATTCATATTGAGAAAAATTGTTTTTACAGACTTTTTTCACAGAATGGTGAATGGAAAAACTATGAGGATTCCTAAGTTCCACTCCACAGTCACTCTTAGAAAAATAATTCAGTTTCTATCCCAGTAGAATTGTATCATCAGTATCGAAGGATTATATATTTTATTATAATTCTATGTTATTAAAGTAAATATGATTTTGTTTTTGTCATTTTCCACCATAGGAAAATTATACAAGTCTATTTGTAGATCTATTTTACATATGTGTATATGTATATACATATACATGCAATTCTAAATTAGTAGACATCAAAGAAAAAAGCCTTCTCTATAAATTGTAGAACAGCAAAGGATTATACATGAAACCATGAATATTATGTACATTTTGCTTTTCAATATATACACATATATCAAAACACAACATGTAGTTTTCAAAGCTTCCTTGCTTATTTGTGATTCTTTTTCCTATTTTACACATTAAAAATAATTCAATGACCCTCTTTTCTTTGCTTCTTCTTTCTCCTTTTTTTTGGGAAAGGGCTTTCCTATCTGTAACCTCCTATCTCCAATTGACTATATACATACTCAAACTAAATAAATTCCAACATTGTTCATGTCCACATCTTGAGGCTATTACTTCTGTTAGTACTAAGTAACATGGTTTGTCATTGGTCTTCTAGAGTCATCACTGATCATTGTATTGATCGCATTTCCTAAATTTTTTGGAATTGTCTTTACAATGTTTTTTCCCCTTAGAAATTCTTTTCCTGGCTCTGTATACTTTATTCTGCATTATCTCAAAGAAGAAGTCTTCTTAAGTTTCCTTGAAACAATCCTTTTGATAATTTCTTATGGTATAACAATATTCCATTACCTTTGGAGTTCTATCCTGAATTACTTTTTGGTTCCAATAGATGTTTTGGAACAGAAACTGGGAAGGTTGTATGTGAAGGTATTTGGATTTGATTTGCTTAAAGTGCTGAGAGAGAAATGTTAGAGTCGGAGGAGGAAGCCTAAACCCAGGTTGGTAGGTTGGATGGCCTCCATCTTGAGGTTCTTTTAAAGAATCAACAAATTAACATGGAATTTATACTTCTCTGCTTGACTTGTTAAAGACTGAGGGAGATCTTATCTTACTAGAATAGCATAAGTGGTCTTAGAAAAGGAAGAGAATTACTAACAAGTGAATGCTGAGCTTACTGAACCAGTTTGGATGAGATGACCTATCTCCTCTAAAAAAAAAAAAAAAAATTCCTCTTTCCATAATAGAGCCAGGGAGAAGGCAGCTGCCTTAATTGAACTGAAAACTGGTTCTTAGCTGTTCCCAATCACGTTTTCCCTCTCTCCTGGTGTAATGTTGATTCTTCTATTTCTGTTTAAAAAACAAAAACAAAGAAAAACATTGTGTTTGCTTTGTTATTTGAGATTGGAAGAAAAGTGGCTGTTATGTAAATCTGAAATCCTGTATATATAATTTTTAATGAGCCTCAAATTCAAGGACAAAAAGATTGTAGAAGAAAAATATTGTGTCAATGAGCTTTCTTGAGTTTACCCTTGATACTTAATTCTGCACCCCATGTGGGGACTTCATTTAATTTTCTGCTGAAATTTACAAAATGTTCCCTACCATAATTTGTTTAGTCATTCCCAACTGGTATTCATTCCATCATTATTTTTAAATTTTTTACCTATGCAAAAAGAGATATTATAAATATTTTTGTACATATAGGACTTTTTCCTCTTTTGTTTATCACTCTGGAGAATAGGCATATTAATGTTATTTCTATGTCAAAGGATACACACCTGATAGGATATAGCTTTTAGGAGAAATGTTGCAATGATTTTAAGGTCCCCTGACCTTAGAGTGCTTCTGTTCTAACAATCTGTCAATGATTCTAGTCTTCTAGCTTTACAATTAGTAATCTCCATGGTCCCCCTTCCCCTTCTCTCCCCACCTTAGAATGCTATTGTTCTAACAATCTGTCAGTCAATGATAGTAAAAATCTTCTGGCCTAGGAATATAATAATATTTCTTCCTTTACTCTTTAGGGAAGATATATTAGTGATCTTGAGATCCTCTGACCTTAGAGTACTATTATTCTGACAATCTGTCAATGATTCTAAAGTCTTCTGGCCTTAGAATAATCCTACAAACATTACTGACTGACACAGAGATAATCTGTTGGTTAGTGATAACCAAGTTCCTGAAATAGTAGTGAATAGACCACCCCTCAAACCTACCTGAAAGCCATAAAATTAGCAAAGAAGTAACATGAAGCTCTGGTCTAACTGTCCTGTAAATTTACCTTGTTCTTGGTTCTTTGCTAAATTTTTTGGAACTTAGCCTGATTCAATTAGCATTACAGATACAATAAAATTTGTCCCTTGACTTGGAGATGGCTCCAAGCCTGCAAATTCTTTTGAGACACCTCATAACACTGCTGTGTAATCCTCAACCTTTTGGGGTTTCTTCTGAACCTCAACATACCTTTTAGTGACTTACTGAGCATAGTTTCAAAATGTTTTATAGAATAGAGGCCTAAACTTCTTTTTTTGTTATCAGGTTTCTCATAAAAGTCTTTTGTATACATTTTTTTGTATCATTTTAGGATCATATTTATTTTGTTATAATCGTAGAATTGTAATGGTCTAATATTCACGAAGTTTAATGTTCTCTCTTTTGTACCCAATACTCTGCTTAACTTGTGTTTTCCTGGGTGAGGATCATAGGACTTAGGGTAGAGAAATATTTTGAATTTTAAGGAAAAAATGTGATTCTTACAAATCTAAAACATTGTTGTAATAAATAAATAAATATAAATATATATGTATATATATATGTATATATACATATATATATATATATATTTGATGGGAGTCATCAGACCAATGATTACATCAATGTAAGGAATTCTAGGTATGAAAAACTCATCTACCAATTCACCTAAGTGGTTCATCTGCAAAAGTGGACTAGGAATTCATAGATTCATAAACTTAGAGATGATAGGGATCTCAAAGTCCATTAAATTCTACCTTTCATTTTACAGATCAAAAATATGAGGCATAGAGACATTAATTGGTTAAACCAAAATTATAGATGTATTCAGTGGCAGATCCAGAATTTGAATCTATGTCTTTTGAATTCAAACTTTCTAACTTCTTCCTTGAATCCAGAAAATATGAGTTCTATTTTCATATTTAATATTGATAGACATGACTATGATTAGAGAGTGCCTGTGTACCTTCTCTTATCTTCAAAAAATACTCTTTTTCATGGTCAAATTGTTTTCTTTTTAAAAGCAGAATGATCATATTAATAAATGAAAGCATAGAGCTTGTTTGTAGTACAATGTACTTGTTACATATTCATTAAATATTATCAGCAGTGTCATACTGAAATAATTCTTAAATCTTTAAAAAATGACCTAGTGGCAATGATTTTCCTACAATCATCTCTAAAGTAGGAAAAGATTAGTTTTGAAATGAGCTGCAATCTTTCATCTAGGCTTTTAAAAGCATGTTTTATCAAAATATTTATCCCAGTGAGTCTATTGTGTTATATGGCTCTGTGTGAGTAAACAGTTCTCTAGGTCCTGAGATGAAGGATGGGATAAGAGTAATCCCAAATATTGAGTTTCTTTCTACAATTAGTTACCTAACTGCTGTTGAGAAATAAGCAAGATAAATGTGATTTCAAGGAACTATAATTTTAAGTACACTCTTTTCTACATGAGTATTAAATGAAATTTTAGTAGATAAGATGATTTTATTTTTGGAATCAGAAATGTATTAGTCAAATCATCACAGAATTTCAGAGTTGTAAGGGACTTCAGAGATCATCTTATAATTAACTTTTTTTATGGGTGAGGAATTAAGGTCTAATGAGGTAAAATGACTTGTCCAAAGGCATATAGCTGAGATAAGAAGGAGCAGATAATTATGAGGCCTTCTGTTAAAATCACTAAGGTCATCCATCAGTAATTTTCTATTAAAACCCCTCTCCAATTTTTTTTAAAGGAATGAGATAATTAAATGGTTATTCTCACTATGATAATAAAATAAAAATAAGATCATTATAGTTAACATTTATATAATGCTTACCATATGCCAGGCACTGGGCTATGTTTTAATTGTCTTGTTTAAACCTGCTAACAACCCTAAGGGGAAGATACTTTATCATCCCTGTTTTACAGAGGAGGAAACTGAGATAAACCAAGGTTATACACCAGTAAGTATCAAAGGCTAGATTTGAACTTAGATCTTCCTAAATTCAGGATGTTCTATCAACTGCACCATCTTGCTATCTGTATGATTATTTTTTTCCTATGGCTATGTTTTTTTCAATATAACTACAGCCTTAGAGTAAAATTTGGCTCACTGACTATTTATGGCCAGTGACCTAAGAATGATTGATATCTATATCTACATATTATATTTTAAAGTAGTTTTATTATATTTTAAAATGTAAAAGCTAGTCTTCACTTGCTGTCTAGATTTGCCAGCTCCTAATTTGTCAAAACCCGAGTAATATTTTTAATTGATAACATTCACGGAAAAAAAAAATCCCATTTGTTCATAGAAGTCTGGACCCCAGGGGCAACTAGGTGGCACAGTGGATAGAGCACCAACCCTGAAGTCAGGAGGACCTGAGTTCAAATCTGGTCTCAGACACTTAACATTCCCTAGCTGTGTGACCCTGGGCAAGTCACTTAACCCCAATTGCCTCAGCAAAAATAAAAATAAAATAAAAATAAAAAAAAATAAAAGAAATCTGGACCCCAGAAGGTATTCCTTTGCCTATAAACAGCACATTGGAGAACTTGCACAGGTCCATTAAGAAAAACCAATATTGTTTTCACATGATCCTATAATGCCTACACTTAACATTTCTCTATCATTTCTGTGATTGTGGTAATCCTAACCTAAGCCTCTGTAAGTCTAGTTAATAATTTTGTTACATATCCTTATGGTTGATGTCAGTGGGTATAAAAGCATGTGCAAAGAATTTAGGTGATGGTGTGCAGGCAACCTGGTCACTTCAGGATTCATATGGATTAGATACATAGAAGAAAATTCCAGACAGAATATGAATAATTTATCAAGAAATGTTAAACTATTAATGAACTACTTGACATGTGGTAGAATGTAAAAAAATAAGTAATTAGATAATAACAGAATTGTATACCACCTGTGATATCAATAAATGAATTGAAGAGGAAGAGAGCCCTAGTCCTGGCTCTGTAACTATCAAATTTTGCAAGCTTTGGAAAGTCACTTCAACTCTATAACTGTGGCATCACATTATATAATTTCCAGCTTTGCTTTTTGTAGTTTAGTATTACTGTTTTTAAATCCAGTGTTCATATCATTCATGCTGTCACATTTTCTAGATCTAAAATCCTTTCTGAAGGCTCAGGTGACAGCTGGGATTCGAGGCATTATTTTCTATTACATTTGGCCAGGATTACTATGATTTCTTCTCATAAGTGACTTTTATATTTGCCTTTGTAATCTTTGGTTGGTTTTGCCATTGGACATTATAACTATTGTGGATTTCACAGCTAATATAAATGCAAATATAATGCCAAGGAAACATATGATACAAATTTTCTCTAATCGACTATTCACAAACACAAATGAAAGCAAAATACTGATTTTGGTGTTTTAATTCCTATCTGGTTTTTCTTTTTCTATGTATCTTTATTGTATCCATGATAATATTAATAATGAACAATTTTGAAATACTTAATAACTATGATCATGCAATGACTAATCATGATTCCAACCTTTGATAATGAGACCTTCTGACATGATGGAGCAAATCAATTTATAGATATAGCCAATGTGAAAATTTGTTTTGCTTGACTCAACAAAAAGAATTTTAGTATTTTTTTTTCATTTTACTGTTTGTTACAAGGGTCTTTTTTTCTCTTCAGTGAGGAGACATGGTAAGAGAAAATCAAAGCTAATTAACATAAAAATCTAATTTAAGACAGAAATATAGATTGTTTAGAAAATGGTAACATGAAGATTTCAGGTCTGGGAATTTTTTCCTTTCTTCATTGAAAACAGATCCAGTTTACTGACTGTCAGAACAGGGTGAAAAGAGAAAACTGTTAATATTTGTTATCATTGAGTAGTTTCAGTCATGTCTGAATCTTTTTGACTCTTTTGGGGATTTTCTTAACAAAGGTAATAGATACTGTTTTGTCAAAATTAAGAAAAGTTCCTAACATATCTAACTTGTCCTGAATCACTAGCTCTTTTGGTTCATTTTACTTTATAAGATTTAAGATTTTAAAATTTCACAAGACTTAGGTGTCAGGTTTTCAGTTCTTATCCATAGGAGTTGCTTACATGAAAAACAAAAACAAGTTTTTTTCCAACAATTCTTCATTCCTCTTTCTTTCTCAAAGATTGATGCTTCATTTGATTTGAGAAAAGTGTATAGAAAACAAAACTAAACTCTAACATTAAGTTTCTTGAATATTATATTTTTAGTCCATGCTCTCTAATGTAGATAATATTATTTAGTATTGGATGCTGCCCATTATCCAAAATATGACTGACACTTTTAAAGAAGGATTATAGTTAAGGGAATTAGCCCAAGGTGATAGAAGCTACTTGAAGGCCATAGGAAAGATTTCTTGAGTCATCATCCTCTTCTTACAGAATGCTGTGAGTGCCTTGACAAAACAGTGAGTTAGTGCTACAAAGAGCCCTTTGTTGAGAATTCAGATTAGACAGATGCCATTTGAAATGATCCAAGTTAAATGGACAGTCTGACTAACCCGGTTTCCAACAACCTCCCGGCCTTTTTCTCTGCAATGCGTGAAACTGAAAAGACATTGGGTTGTTGCCATTGAAATAAATGAAGATGCCAGTATCTATTCAGTCAATCCCACTTGTTTTCTGTTTCATTTCACTTCCTCCTTTAGTGCTCCCTTGCTGTCACCCACTAAGAAGGACCCAAGGACAAACATTCTCATTGTAATTTTCCACTGGAGCCTTGAGCTTGACTTGCAAATTAGTTTCAAACAAACTTTTAACTTATCTGCTGACAAAGAGGATTCTTTGGGGACTACCAGGAAGGGGATGGGTAACAATGTGTTGCAAATCTGAAAAGTCATTTACTGGTTTATCAAAGAAGGTTAAAACAAATAGACTTATCAAGAAATTTTCTAATACTCTCATCTTCCTACCTTGTTTTAACTCCGGGAAGCATGACATATTAAGCCCATCTTCCTGCAGTATAATCTCATGGTAAGAGTACTTGATTTGGAATCAGAAAACCTGGGTTTGAATCTCAGATCCATTACTTATTACTTGTGTGATCTGGGCAAATTGTTTCCTTGTCTAAAGTCATTTCCAGATCTAGTTTCTGAGATATCCAAGATGTCCAAAGAAGTAATGACATCATTTGTTATATTTCCAGTGACTTACATATCTTGTCAAGAAGATCTGTTACTCACAATTCATTGTTGCCACTTGTGCCCTTTTCCTCTTATACTATTTTTAGAGGAGAAACAAACTAAAATGAATATTGTTTTCACCTTAACACTTTCTTTGTTTGACTGAATATCATTGAATGAATTTTAACTTTTTCCTCACTAAATTAAATAATCGAAATGCTTATTTTTAGGAAGATGTGCTTAGGATTACAGAAGCACACTCCCATTTTCCTTCCACTCAAGAAAATCCTTCATAGATGATCAGAATTTAAAGGAGTTAGGATTTGCTATAGGGTAGCAAACTTTTTTACTTTTAGGATCCATAAAGGAGTTCTAAACTTTTTGCTGAGGCAATTGAGGTTAAGTGACTTACCCAGGGTCACACAGCTAGGGAATGTTAAGCATCTGAGATCATATTTGAACTCAGGTCTTCCTGGCTTCAGGGCTGGTGCTCTATCCACTGCACCACCTAGCTGCCCCAGGAGTTCTAAACTTCTAATTAGGTTTTGTCCCTCATCATAGACTTTGGTCTCTTTACTGTTGAGAGTGAATTCCAATGAAGTAAAACAAGTTTGGTTTTGAAGATCTTTTTCCAATTCTATTGAAAGATAGCAGAATATAGTATAAAAGATCATTGGCTTTAGTGTGAAAGGCCCCAGGACTTATGACTAGTATTCTTAGAAAAAGAAGAAATTAAGGGGTTAGATTACCTGATTTTTAAGGTCTCTTCTGCAACTAAATCCTTAAAACCGTCTTAGTAGTATCAAGACAATATTACCCAGTTTTCTCTTCACTTTTTTTTTTAAGAGAAGGGAATAAACAAGTGAATATTTTCCAGCACTTCCTCCTCACCTCTGCCTCAGAGAATCCCTATTTTTATTTCAAAGAGAAATTCAACTGAACCCTTTTAAAAAATCTCTTCCTTTTCCCCTCCTTCCTCCATTCTCCCTCTCCCCCCATTAACACCCTAATATTGTGCTGGAGTCAGCTCTTACCAGCTCATAAGACTGATTGCTAATAAACAAACAAACAAATAATGATTGTTAAATTTTTTAGTTTGAGACTTCAGAAGTAGGCAAACACTACAACCAAGGGCTTGATTTATCATTTTACTGATTGCCTAAATTTAAGAAAATGATGAAGAAAATGTTAATAATGCAGACTGAATTTTAAAGTGCTTTGATGGAGTACAGCTTCTAGAGGAAACATAGCAGTGGTAAGGTCCCCTGATCTTAAAGTGCTTTTGTTCTATCTATCAATGATTCTAAAGTCTTTTGGCCTTAGTATATTCCTACAAACATTGCTGACAGTCAGATAGAGAATCTGCTGGTCAATGATAATCAAATTCCTGAGACATTAATGAATAGACCATTCCTCTTCTACCTTTGAGGTGTAAAATTAGCATATCAGTGACATAAAGAACTGGATAAATTTGTCTCCTTGCTCCCAGTTCTTTGCTAAATCCTTTTGGAACTTAGCCTGCTTGGATTGGCCTTACAATTACAATAAACTTTGCCTCTTGACTTGGAGATGGGTTCAAGCCAGCAAATTCTTTTGAGATACCTCACAATACCGGTCTGCAACTCCAACCTTTTGGAGTCTCCTTTTGAACCTCGACATTGTCAAGTACTTTTATTCTCCCAGAGCTAAATTTTTAAACGTTTTAACACATTGGTCATTCCCCTTTTGAAATTACTTTGTATATACTTTATATTTATTTATTTGTGTGCAAGTTTCCTGAGGACAGAGACTGTTACACTCTTGCAATTGTATCCTCAATGTTTAGCATAATAGATGTGTGTGTTTTTTTTGTGCATAGTAGGTACTTAATAATTTTGGGGAAATTAATATAATAATAAACATGGCATTTTGGGGACTTAGAAGTCATTTATTTATTAAATAATCCCAAGTAGTAGGAAATAGTATAAATATTTTTCTACTTTATTCATAATGAACCTGAGGGTTAGCAAGATGAACTTGCCTGTGGTAATTCAACTAATTTTAGCTCTTTCATGATGCTTCTTTACTACTGTATATTAGTTCTAGAAGTGCTATTTCTGTCCTTAAGAGCCAAAAATTTCCATTTCTACATGACAATAAGCCTAGAACTTGAAGACAGACATAATATTCTTCCTAAATCTCCTTTTTTTCTAACTTAAACATCTTTATTTCCTTTGATACATTTTTGACAGTATTTCCAAGCTGCTCATAAACGTTGTTGTCCTTCAGGGAACCAATTTCAGTTTTTCAAGGTTGTTCCTTTCTATTTTCTCTGGTGTAGTGATTGTCCAGAGAGGTAGCATACCTTAGTGGAGGGAGCCAATCCCAAGGTCAGAATGGCCTGACCTTGAGTCTAGCCTTTGATGTGCATTGGCATCTTCCCTAGGCACTCTCTAAGAATATAAATTGCAGTGAAATTGCCAGAATACATTGTTAGTGTTAATTCCTCTGGGAATTCTATATGCCAATGAAATCACAGATTCCATTCTTGTTATCTTGTATATTTTTTTCCTGTTTCTGTTTACTTTGCATCAATTCGTCTTCCTATGCTTCTCTGCCAATTTTGTTCCTAAAATATGCCACACAGAACCAAACACAGTATTTCAGATGTTGGATTAGTCAGATGTTGTTTGACTAAGACAGAAGATGGCAAGAGTTTTGTGGCTGGCACAATTTCACTGTTGATTCAGATTAAAATTTTAGTGTACATGAAAAATATCTATCTGTAGAGTTCTTAGGTGATTGTAAAAGCATGTGAAAATATGTCTGTCTAGAGAGTCCTTAGATGGTTGTGGAAACATTTGAAAGTTTTGAGAAGGCAAGTATGGTCACTATTGGGCATGGTATAATGCTATTTTTAAAAATTATGTTCATATAATACAGTTCCATCAATGTACATATTAGTAACCTGAAGCTTGGAGATTAGTAATTTGTTCAAGGTCATTCTAAAAAGCCTCTGTGGTCGTTTTTAAGGTAGATCAGTTTTGGTAATCCAAGAGACTAGAGAGAAAAGGGTCCAACTTTCTTTAAACCATATAACTTGATCACAGAAATCACATGTCTGAATAATGTTAGTGACAGGAGCAGTTGAATACTGGTGTTTGAGTAGCATAGGTAGAAATGACTAAATGATGTGCACACTAGATGAAGTATCTGGGTGAAGCAACATTTGGGTAACTGCGAGATAGAAGAGAAGCAATCTTAGGAAGCCAACATAGGGTATAGATAAAATTTCCTGGATCATTTGTTGTGTATGTGAGAATCATATAACTATAACAAGGGATTAAAGTATTTCTTTGAAACCTGAAACAAGAAGACAGAAGGACTAATTGAGAGATAGTGGAGTGATTATTTCTTTCTTTCTCATTGTGTGGAAGATAGAGGGCAGGGAACTAAAGGAGTATCCTTGTACATTTCAGTCCTAGGAGCTGTGGAAAGTGGTTACCTTGGGAAATGAAGGGTAGTTTTCCTACTTAAGTTGTGTTTGTCCTCTGTTCTGGAGGAGGACCATGACATTCAAGAGGTAATAACATGACATGCAAGTGGATTGGATTTAAGTGAGGGAGGGTTGTGTAAGGTAACCTGCCTCATTTTCCTCTCCAGAGCCATCTGGGTCCAGTGGCAAAATATACCTCAGGATGACTAGAGATTACCTTGGATGAAATAGGAGACTCTGGCCTTTTTAAGCTGATTTCTTCAACAAGGTTTCATAAGGTTGTCAGGGGCTTTATTCTAACTCATAATCATATTGATGGGCCTGATTCTTCAGAGCAAGGATTTATATTATTCTTTCATGGTTCTAGAGTTATCCCTGAATGGTTGTAACATTTTCCTAATAATTTTGATTTGAACCCCCATTCTAGAATATGGTGCTCATGGTCAATAAACAGTGATTAATATCCCAGTTTCATGTATCCAATGAATGAATTAGCTTTTCAAAGAAATATTTATTTATAAGATATAACATAAACAGAAGTACAAATATTACTTCCCAACACCAAGGAGGGAGGAACACTTTCCCCTATGTTACTTTGATCGCCAAGAGAATAGACTCATACTTAAATAGTTCCTACATAGCATTTGTCCAACTAAATTCACTTCAAAAGTAGCATAGCCAGTGGACAAGTGCTTCCTTCTTGTAGGACCTAGCACCTTGCCTACAATATTCAGTTCACTGTTGAGCTCAATTCTTTTTACTCAGAGCTTTGCTGATGGACTGCAAACTCTTGCCTGCACCTGGCTCTGTGGCACCTCATGCAGCTTATTTTGATGAGCATTTAAGGCTTACAAGGTCACAGTCTACTCTGATACTTTGAGGGTATCATGGCTTTATCTGAGAGCAGTAAAGAATAGTCACAACAAACATAAGAAGCAACTATAAATCCATATACTTGTGGATCACATAGTAGCATCCTAGTTGGGGAGATAAAGACCTGACACCTCTCAGCACTAAGAAGCTTACACCACTCTTTGACTAGCTAAACAGGAAAAAGAAAACACTTTGGCAATTTAATGCCTTTTGTAAGCATTCTGACACAGCAACTAGTTGAATGGCTCCTCTTTACATAATAAGCAGATCATGTTTGCTGATTCCATTAAATATCTCTGGAAGTAGGATCCCCAGACTTTTCAATATGAGCTGACAGCAGGCAAAACAAAGCATACATGCTCTGAAATGGGGCTTCCATTGACTAGATCCACTTTAATTCTTTACCATTTACCTTGCATTTCGTTTTTAAAAGAAAATATCTTTTTTTATTATTATTATGTGGCATGATTTATTTAGATTCGGTTACGTCTCAAGTATTCAGTGGGAAAAGGGGACTTATGAGCATAAATTTAAAAAGCTGATGGACTGAAACATATTCTAAGTCATTGATTGTGGCAATAAGGGTTTATATTTAAATGATTGTTTGTCTATATCTTTCCAGTTTTGTTTTCATAGATTTGATTTTTGGATCACACATGCATTTTATATCAGGGTATGAGGACAAAATGAATTAAAATCATGGGATGCATAAGTCCTGCTGTAATGTTACTTGTATAACTAGCTCTTACTCATAATTCCATAATCTTCCTTCAAAAATACATTTTTACTTTTTAAATTATTAATGCACCTTTTGTCCTCTCAAAACTTTGTGTATCTCTCTTCAAAAATTAGTCATGATTCTTTAATTCACTAAAATTAGTGATTTTTTTTCCAATTCAATTCAATTCAACTCAACTGGCTCAACATTTATTAAATGCTCACAATGCATTTATCACAATGTCAACATTGGATGAGGTAAAATGTTTAGATAAAGTACAATTTTTTCCTGGAGCTTACATTCAAGTATGATTGATATACAAATAATTCTAGACCAAAATAATACCAAATAAGTATATCAATGTTAAGTGTAATCTGAATGGGAAGAAATTCATTGCCACCTTGGACAATTAGGGAATTTTTTTTTTTAAATGAGACAGTTGAACTTTGATTTAAAAAAGAATGGGAATTCAATAAATTTGAGAGGTATTAGAGGAATAGAAAACTGCATAAATAAAGGCACAGAGGTGACTAAAAGAAGAGAGTTTATTTGGCTATGTTCATACAGCCATGGAGGCACAGAGTCAGATCTATGTCCCAGGTCAGTTAGTCAGTCAGTCATTAAACTTTTACAAAGTATCACCTATGTACTAGGGACTATATGAAGTTCTGTTTTGGGAATATAAAGAAAGGCAAAAGACAATTCTTGTCTTTGTAAAACTCACAGTGTAATAATAGGTGGGACAACATGCAAATATCTTGAACAAAGAAACTTTATATAGAATAAATTGGATATGATACATAGAGGGAAGGCAGTGAAATTAAGAGATTGGAAAAGGTTCCACATAGAAATTGGAATTTTAATTGGGGCTCAACAAAAGCCAGGGAAATCAAGAGATGGAGATAAGGAAGAAGATAGTTCTAAGTATGGGGGTGGGATGAAGCAGTTGGGGTGGGGCATCATGAAAATGCCTAGAGCATAGATGAAATGTATTGTGTGAGAAACAGAAAGGAAGCCAGTGTCACTAAATTGGTGAGTATTTGCCAAGGTACAATGTATAAGAAAACTACTCTCCCATTTTCTTTAAGTAGAAAAATTTAAATTTTGGTTACCCTTTGAATAATTTCATTTTACAGTACATATACAACACATGATATTCACCTTGCTACAAAAATTAGACTCCACTGCTACTTATTAAGTACTTGAAGCATAGTGATTACTCACAAAAAATTAAAATGTAAAATTTTTACGATGAATGTAAGACATTTTTCTGGGCAAAGGAATGAGGAATGTTTTTCTTTTTATCCTTAGTCTTTCCTCAATGAACCTATTCAGACATTACTGGATAGACTTAGAGGGGTTAGAAACCAGGATGCCCATGTAGTTCTCTGCTTATTTCACTTGTATCCATTTCTAGAAGAAGCACAATTAGAAACTGATGCCAGTTACTATGACTTTTTCTGACATTGACATGAAGAAAAATTTGTCATCAGTCTGACAGAACTTTATCTGGTTTCAAGTGAATGAACTAATGAGCCTTTTCACTGAACTATAACGTATACAAAACACTTTTACTTTGGGAGAAAGCTTAACTATATTGCAACAGATTATCTTTTCAAAGTTTATTGTTTGCTTTCTAATGGATGTAAGGCAAGGCAACAGCAATCAGGAAATTGATATTCCCTGAGTACTTTGTCAGGAAAGCTTAGGATAGCTGATAACTTTACAAATAGAGAAGTCCTAAAAGTAGTATAAATCTACCTATGCTCTTATCAGTCTGCCCTATGCATTTCAGTTTATGAAACACCTAGTTATTGAAGACTTTTCTCTCTTCTGCATATTTAAAGGAAATCTAAAATAAAATGAAAACAATAGCAATAAAAACCTAGACTTATATATTAACTTTTGACATTGAATGGGAAGAATTCTAAGATGGACAGGTCCATAAGTTCATGTAACTTCCTTGTTTTGGTGAATAATCTTATTAACTCATTGCAAATGCTTTATTAGTAGCAGCATGAGATCATCACTATCCTGAGCTGTCTACAGGATTTCTGAATCATTACAATATGTCTTTCTAATTAATACCAGTCAACATGCATTCATTAACCACTTACTATGTGCCAGGGAAAGTACAAAGAAAGGGAAAAGCACTATTTTTGCCTTCAATGAGCTTATCTTTTAATAGTGATGACAAAGGGTAAAATAAATATTACAAGATAAATAGTAATGAAAGGACTCAAAGGAAAGATACTATAAGGGGCTGGAAATAGGAAAGGTCTTTTATTGAAGGTAGAATTTGAGTAGAAAGTTGAGTCTTGAAAGAAACCAGGGAAGGTAGGAAGAAGAAATGGTAGGAGAAAGTATTCCTAGCATGAGGATAGCCAATGTAAACATATGGAGATGGAAGATGGATAATTATGTGAAAGGAACAGCAAATAGTGCAGTGTAGTTGTATGTACAATAGAGTATATAGAGGGGAGTCAAATGTAAGTGAATTTGCAAGACAGCAAGGGGTCAGGCTGTGAATAACTTTAAAAGTTCAATGAAGGATTTTATATTTTTCACCTTTTAAATAAGGAGTCATGTTGAGTAAGAAAATCATCATGGTAGGGGAATAGAAGAAGGATTGAAACAGGGGGGCATCTGAGTCAGGGACATGAATCAATAAGCTATTGCAACAGTCTGGGCAAAGAGGTGATGATAATGACTGGCACTAAAGTGGTAGCCATGAGTGGAAATAAAACAAATTGAATGTGTGAGTGAGGAGGCAAGGATGATGAGTAGGTTTCAAGTAAGTGTTACTGTGTGGATGGTAGTGGTACCCTTTGAGAGTAATATAAGAGTTATGAAAAAGGGAAGATTTGGGGGGAAAGAATGGTTTAGCTTTGTACATATTGAGTGAAACATTCAACATATCCAATATGTCCAAAAGGCATATGTTTAGGATGAACTCAGGAAAGTAGATAGCAATGTATATATAGATCTGAGCATCATCTATCTAGAGATATTGGACCCTTCAGAGCTGAGGAAATCACCAATCTAGAGGGTCATCATTTAGATCATTGATTCCCAAGCTTAAAAGGCAATACTTCAGGGTGCTACTTACTGTCCTAAGAAGCCTATCACAATATTTCAAAATAAAGTTAATTTTTATCCACTTTAATTTTCAAAAGTCATAGCACACAGCATTTCTGTTAGAATATTTATGTGGGCAAACTTCTGAGAACTCAAACAATGGTAGGAGGTCTCCACTTTATAAGGTCTACTCCACAAGTATCCTGGGTAGAATCAAGTGGTTTCTTGTGGGAAATCAAGAAAATAAAATCTGAAAAAACAAACAAGTTGTGAGGGAACCAGAGTGTGGAAGCTTTTCTTTTTAATTAAAAGTGACTTTTTAAAAGCCAAAAGCCATACTGACTTGTCACCAATGCAGGCAAATGTCTTCACTTATTTATGTGAATCATTTGTTGGATTTATAAGATTATAGCCTTTCACTAATGAAGCTTCAAGGCAAAATACAATGGGACAAGATTAATTAAAGCTCTAAAATATATGACTAGCAGTGATGATATTAGAATAGCATGAAATGCCAGGAAAATAAAAATAGCAACCATTATTTCATTCTCCCTTTGAGCTTAGCTCTGAGAAATATCAACTTTATAATAGTCATAAAGCTAATCAGCAATCCTTCACGTCGAAATTTCAGAATTGGAGCAAAGTTTGGGGTCAAAAAATTTCTTAAGTAATAGCAGTTGTTGCAGGAGAGCAACAATTAAGAAGATTCCACTGTTTTGAAGTAAAATTAAGACACTTTTAAAAAAGTTCATTATTAGATGGTAAACTCCTTAAAAGTAGGCTAACATACCTTACTCAGATTTTGTTTCTTTTTAGGGCTAATACTCTGTACAGAGTAAAGACATTTAATATTTGTTGCATTATGTTGCATTTGTGTTATTGGTAGATTATGCAACTTTTAGAATACTGATTTTGTAAAATCCTTTATTATATTTGTCACTACAGAACTGGCATTGTGACTTGTGGCAGAACAATCTGGGGTTCCAAATACTTAGAGTCCTGTGGCAAAGTCAAAATTTTAAAAAATGAATTTTTCAATCTGATTCAGATATAAGATACAGACAGTCACAAATTTCTCTGGTATATTTTTGAGATTTTGTGGTGCTAGAATATCTAAATTGTAAAGTTTTGGAGGTAAAAATAAAACATTGATTCCTATGAGGAAAAATACATTTACGATGGCACCATTGATGCAATTCAAGTTAACTGTGTATTTGGGGAAAGACCCAGATAATGGGAAATTGTAAAGGGATAGTATAATGAGTATTCCTCAGTGTGCTTAGTAAAAGTTCAATACCAGGTGAACTGACACAGAAGAGGAGGAAAATTATCACAAAAATAGAGAAATGGAATAATAGGAGAGTAGAGTGTTACAGTTGTCTATTTCTGTAGACATGTTGATCAGTCCTCCTTCATTTAAATCCAGTAGACTTTCATGTCATGGCACCACCTTCCTGATGTCATCTTTAAGAACGAAAGACAAACAAGAATAACTATTATAGGCATCATGAGAGGTCCAGTGATACGTCAAATGATGAAGCAAACTAAGTCAGATATAAGCTACTCAAAAAAATTTTTTGAGTGCCTACTACATGGCAGAGACTAGTTCAAAGTCAAATGGAATGATGTCTTCACTGGTTGACATTTGGTGCTTTGTTCAATGAGTTAAGGGCTAATATTTCTTTTAATATTTCTTGTCTGTCCATTCCACCTGCTTCCAGATTTTAAAAAAGGAATTGAAATAGTGCTAAAAGGAACCAAAATATGATGCATTACAGTTTTCCCCTACCAACTTTTCCTTTTTCCTTCTCCATAATTAACAAAATGTTCCTTCTTTTCTTATGTTCCAAGCTAGAAAGCAAAAAAAAATATTTTTCTTTATATAATAAACATTTCATAAATTGCTATGTGATTCAAATATATGATGTTGTGGATTTCAATTAGTAAAATCCATACTATTGAGGTGAAAGCCATACAGTTGGGGTGAAAGCCATTCCAAAGGGGGTGTGAAAGCTAAGTACACTGTGCCTAACAAATAACCTTGTGTGTATCTGGGAACCTACTCATACTGACCAACACATCCTTGTAGGATTTTTATTGGGTCAAAAATAACAAAAAAAGATATAGTAGTCAGGTTCAACTTATAGCAATTCATAACAAGGAAACCATGACCAGAATCCACACTTCACCTAACCTTGGGTGTCTAGTCACTCTTTTGTTTGCCTTTATAAGACATGTCAGCTGAGCCCTAAGACCTATGTCCCAAATTAAAACTGCTTGCTAAGAATAATGCAGATCCCTAATGACATATGTAATGATGTTTCGCAGGTCCTCCTTGCTTTGTTTAATTTCTATAATTATCATGAAACTTTTTGTGGGATCTTTTTGGGGACCTACTGAAGTTTGACCACCACCACAGATTGCATGGTGGCAGAGAGCCAATGAATTGTTTGGCAGCTCCCCTCCAGACAAACCCTATGTAAATAACCCATCTGATTATTAAATGACTCATATAATCATAATGGAGTTCCCTGTCTCTTTTCTTGAATATAATTAGCTTGCCCCTTGGTTGGGGATCAGGGAGAGACTTAGAGAGCCCTTGTTTAGGGGATTCCAAACCTTACAGACATGACATAGTTGAGATAATTTACTTTAAAAAATTACCCTTAAATA